>CABHPR010126502.1:0-16284 GCA_902168415.1 Peromyscus melanophrys | reverse complement strand
ACACACACACACACACACACACACACACACACACACACACACACACAATACAAGGAATCCATAATAGCGGGATGCAGGATGAAGATGGTAATGAATCTGATAGAGATTACTACTTACTGTGTTGGCTAGAGAGGCGCTAGCTACCTATAGGCTCATAAAAGAAAACAGCTTCAAAATTTGTAAAGCCATTATTTTAAGTGTATTGGGGTGTTGCTAGAGTTTTCCTGCCTGGCCCACAGTCAGGACAAATCTCTGTCACCCGCCAGTCCCACAGTCGCTCAGACCCAACCAAGTAAGCACAGAGACTTATATTGCTTACAAACTGTATGGCCGTGGCAGGCTTCTTGCTAACTGTTCTTATATCTTAAATTAACCCATTTCTATTAATCTGTAAATTGCCACGTGGCTTGTGGCTTACCAGTATCTTAACATCTGCTTGTCATGGTGGCAGCTCACAGTGTCTCTCCGCCTCAGCCTTCCTGTTCCCAGAATTCTCTTCTCTGCTTGTCCCGCCTATACTTCCTGCCTGGCTACTGGCCAATCAGTGTTTTATTTGTTAACCAATCAGAGCAACACATTTAACATACAGAACATCCCACAGCAGTGGGGAACAAGGTGAAAACATTTATTTATAAATTAACTTGTAAACCGCTTTTCTTCAGAAGGAGTAATTCCAAAACGAACAACTTTAAAATATAGTAACAATAAATAAGTGATCACACTGAGATTCCTTGTAAATGTTATTGAACACTGTGTAGACGTTCACCTGTGGCTTTCGGTACCATATCTTTTCAGCTCAGGTTATTCATTATAACAAAAGTCGTTCTTCACAATGACTCAATATAGTATGCACAGGATAGTCTTTCCAGTTGAAGTTTTGTTTTCTTAGTCATCTTTTTTTTTTTTTTTTGAGACAGTGTTTCTCTGTGTAGTTTTGGTACCTGTCCTGGATCTCACCTCTGTAGACCAGGCTGGCCTCGAACTCACAGAGATCCTCCTGGCTCTGCCTGCCAAGTGCTGGGATTAAAGGCGTGTGTGCCACCACCGCCCGGCGCTTAGTCATCATTTGAATAAGAGAATATGATAATGCAATTTCATGCTCCTAAAAATCTCTCTAATCCTTATACGATCCAATTGTTTCAGTTTCATTGGAAATAATAATAAGCTGGGTGTGGTGACACATGCCTGTAACTTAAGTATTCTGGAGGCTGAGGCAGAAGGATCATGAGTTTGAGGACAGCCTTCGAGTCATGGTGAGTTCTAGGCTACATATAACACTGTCTCAAAAAAGCAAAAAAAAAAAATAACAACAACAACAATAAAACACAGTTTAAAAGAATTAAAAGCAAAATAAAGCAGATATCTAGGGTCAATTAAAGTTATACCTTTAATATTTCTGTAAGCAAACATATATGAATGCATATTTAGTTTGCAATTAGAGGTTGCTTTTAAAAATTACTCTACCCAAGACAAGTGAATTTGTATTGTTTCCCATTTCCCAGAAAGCACTGTGATGTTTCTTTTTCAACCACTGTGGACCAGCTGATTCATGGTCCCAGCAGGTTTGCATGCATGCTCATTCTCCTTAGCTTTTCCGAATTTAAAGGAACCCATCTAAAGTAAAATGTAGTTTGCAAATAATTCTCTAATGCTTATTGGATAATTTAATTCCTACTTAAGCCTCTAACTCTAAAAGCACACATTGGTCTTGGCTTAAAACAAAGCAAATGGGAAGATTGGAGACAAAGCTTAGTTGGTAGAGTACTATGCAAGAGTCCCTGGTTGATGTTTCCAGCCCAGCACTGTGTTGACTGGGCATGACCACAGAGATCTCTAATCCCAGCATTCAGAGGGTAGAGCAGAAGGTGCAGAAGTTCAAGTTTAGCCTTGACTATGTAAGGCGCTTGAGGCTAGCCTGGGCTACAGGAGACCCTTTCACAGAAAGAAACCCAACAAACAAAACACATAAAACCTCTTCCAAACCGGTCTGCTCAAACTGACTTCCAGACCATCGACATTTTGCAACTGTTTCTTCCTTTTTGTTAGTTTGGCTCTTTCTTGTAACTGAAATAGTTCATGTCAAGGAAAGGCTTCCTTACTTCTAATTAATAAATAATCAAACCTCAGCTGTGCGTGTTACTACTCAGGAAAGTCTTTACATGGCTCCCAGCATCCTCTCCTGGTGTACCTCTCCCAGGTGCGTCTTCTGCGCCCCTCTCTCAGCAAGGCTGGTCCCAGGCCTGAACACCCTCTTCTCCATTTACCATGAATATATTTCCTTTGGGTCTCTGGGTGCAGCAGAGCATTTCTCTGACTGATTTACACCCAGCCGTTCTCCTCCTGGGGCCTCCCCTGGGCTCCCCCAAATCACCATGCTGCATCTGGCAAGCAAGCTTGCTCTCGAGCCTCAGCTTCGTTCATTGCGCCCTTGGCACATCATTTGCAAGTCGACGACTCCGCGAGCAGTCTTTTTTATGTGTGCATTTATATGTTTGCAAACCCTCCTCCTCACACTTGACTACAGTCATTCCCAGGTGTGAAGCTGTGTCTTAGAAGCTTGGAGCGTCGCTGTGGTACGGACATGGCTGCTCAACTCAGATCATAAGAGGAAGCTGCCCTTGGACACTTGAATCAAGTTCGAGCGCATTTGGCAGAATATTGAAAAGTCAGATGAACTGACAATTAACAGTGAGGAGTCACACTTTACATTTGAAACGTGGACGGCCTCTCTGCAACCACTGGGTACTTTATTTTTTTCTGTGAAGCTAGCCAAAAGGTTTCAGAGAAACTCATTAATTTAGAGAACTCATTGGATAAGGAGTCTAACATGGGGAGAAGAATCGGCTAAACTAACACACGGACTAATAAAAATAATGGTTGCTTGTATTTTTTTTTTTAAATGTCTGCATGAATGCCCAAAAAGTACATTGCCTCAGAAAACAGGATACAATTTCACACAAACATCAAGTGATGGGATTCATTACCTTCCCGCTTCAAAACCGTTTCCTGGGCTCTGATGCCCAGAACTGTAAGGAAGGCTAAGGACCGAGCCTACTCTACCGTAGGTTTCATTTTCCTTTTGAGTGATGATTGCTCTGCTCACAGAGCTTGGGGAGAGCTCAGACTCTTAAATGGCAAGTGCCACCACCCCGATTCTGCCCACTTTGAAGCACCACAAAAACTCATATTACCACCCAGTCCTGCGAGAGATGTAGCCAGGAAGACTTCTCGCATGGTCCCAGAAAATGTCTCCTTCTTCCTGAACTGTCATCCAAGCCTTGAAATCCTGACACCAAGAATAATTTCTTTATGAATGTCTCACCCCATTGCTACCTCCCTGCTATGTACCAAGCATATTTTATGGGGATGCCTGTCCTCGCTACAAGTCCTAGACATGGGGACTCATTCATTCAGCAGATACTGACTGAGAACCAGTCACGTTCTGCACTTGCTGAATGTCAGTTGTTACTGCTCATGCATGTGGAGCTTTCTGCTCATTTCTTCCTTCCCCAGGTCCATTCCAGACTCCTCATCCCTTTCCAGTAAATCAATTTCACGTAATTTTCCCGAGGAATGAAAAATGAGTAGCAACTGCTAAGTATGCCTTTGGAGAACCTCTTCCTCGAAGGAGAATTTGGCATATCTGCCTGAAATCGCTAGACTTTCAAATTCTTGGTCTCTCCGGCTCTTTTTAAACGCATGCTATTCCTCTCCGCTGTTATTATCTCGAAAGTCCCTGCATGTTTTCCTATGTTATGCACTCAACATAAATGTGAGACTCTCGGAAATTTGTTTGCTAAATCATCTGGCAAATGGTCTTGTTGATGTCTGCTGGGCTGCTTAGAGCCCACAGTTGTTAAGTACTTATTACAGGAACCCAACAGGGCAAATTAAGAAAACTCCGTGTTTGCTTGTTATTTTAGGACTATTATTCTGAGCTTCGGAGGGGGCTGCATATTGGACCTTCTGACCTGAAAGGACTATGCTGTTCTTTAGTCAGAGGTTGCTGTGTGGAATCTGAATCTCTGACCTGACAACAATAAAAGTGATTATCTTTGAGGGGGAGAATGCTCGTTGCTTTTCCTAGTTCAGCCTGCTGGAAAAAAAAAAAATGCAATGTGCTTATTTAAGCGGCTCCGGGTTCATTTGCTGTGTCATATTTTATAACTAACTGGGGCTTTTTATACTTACAAATTAAGTTATTTACTTCATGGGGGGGGGAATGTAAGCGCTTTATGGGAATCGTATTCCCACATTTGCTCTCTCTGCTCACAGTGAGCATTCCTTCCCGACTAGTACAAGAAGATATGTGAAGTGGTCCAGCTGCTGCTAAGTGATTGCTGATGGCCCTTGCTTTTCTTGGAAGTACCCATCACAAACTGAAACTGCTGTGTAAGTAACTTACACGTCACTGGGGGTGCGTCAGTACAACTACAAGGGTCTTTTGTTCTTTCTAATCAAAAGCAGCTTGGAGGCATCTGAAAAATTTCCCGCTATGCTAAAGCGTGGGAAGAGGTAGTCCAGAAGCATGTTATGTATATCAACATTGGGGCCGCAAAATATGCCAGTTTTCTTTTTAAGGAACCCAAACCAGGAATTGATTATTGACATCCCTTTAAAATTTCATCTTTTGTAATGCACTGTGCCCTGGTCCAAAGCTTTGACTTTGGCACCTCCTTTTGGCATCATGGCTGTGCTTAAAATACCTCTCTCCAGCAACTTAAGTGGTTGCTCGTCAGCATTCTCAGATGTCTCATCTGATCAAAGATGCTGACTCTGCTGTGACTCGGAAGAGAATCCTTGAAGGAACGTGTCTCCCCAAAACATTACAGTCAGTTTGATATACCTTAAAAATGTAAGTGTTGGGTTGGGCGTTGGTGGCACATGCCTTTGATACCAGCACTCAGAAGGCAGAGGCAGGCAGATCTCTATGAGTTCAAGGCTAGCCTGGTCTACAGAGCAAGTTCCAGGACAGTCAGAGTTATTACACAGAGGAAAAAAAGTTACAGGAAAAACCAAACAAACAAAAAGAAAAACTTAAGTGTTGGGGCCATTGAGATGGCTCAGCAATTGAACGTGCTTGGTGCCAAGCAAACGTGTTTGATCCCTGAGGTCCACGTTGTTGAAGCAGAGAAGCAGAGAGTCAACTTCTGAAAGTTAATCTCTGACCTCCACACAGAGTCATGGAGTGCATGTACCCACACACACCTCCCCACCACACTAAATAAATAATGACATACATGTAAACATTAAATTCTAAATCTTTAAGAGTTGCAAAAACAAGTTGGCCTTTCCTTTGGTAGTAGAGAGGAGTGTGTGTGTGTGTGTGTGTGTGTGTGTGTGTGTGTGTGTATTTGTGTGTTATTGAGGAACAAACCTAGGTCCTCCCACATGCCAAGCATCTTCTCTAACCACTGAATGGTGTCCCCAAGCCTGTTTTTCTTTTTTATTTTGAGAAAAGATCTCATGAAATTGTTTTAACTAACCTGGGCCATACCATCCTCCTTCTTTGGCTCCCTAAGAAGTGGAGATCACAGGCTTGTGCATCTGTACCTGGCAGAGCAGGTGCTGTTTATGCAAATATATGAGCTGTTTAAATGGTAGATGTTCAATGTGTGTCCAGTGTGCCTTCGTCCAGAGACAGGCTTTGTTTTTCATAATTTAATTTTGTTATTCATAAATGGTTTCTCTTGTTAAATCTTGGTGACTAGGAAAATAGCTTGCCCCACTATTAGAAAGTTGTGGAGCTTCTCTGAATGTCTCTCAGCATGCTGTTTTCTATGCTTTTGCTCAGGGACCATTTACTGCCCATCTGCTGATGTTCCTCTGGTCTTAGAGAACCGGTCACTTCTCAGTTGGGCCATAGGGCAGGTGTCAGCCATCTGTTGGTCAGTATTTTAGGCTTTGTGTGCCGAGCGACCAGCTGAAAGTGCTGAAGTAACCAGAGAAAATCATTTCCACAATATTTTAAAAACTCAAAAGATAAATAATACAGGAATTTTTTTTTTGGTAATGCAAGTCTATTAGTGAGAAAAATGGATGTGGGTGATTGGCATTTTTGGCTTAATTGGAGTTCAAAGTTAGTATTCCCTGTTGGGAAAGTCATCGTAATATGAATAATCAAAACCATTTTTCACTAAAAGGCCGTGCAGAAATTGGAGTAGGCTGGATTCGGCCCATAGGACTGTAATGTGCCCTTCTCGTAAGTGACTCTTCTTAACTTAGGGTCCTGGCGGCATCTGAGTACATGTCACCAAGGTGGCTTATTACATCCACAGATGCCACGGCCTCTCTGGAGCTTCTCAAGCTCTGTTGATGGAGCTCCTGCTCTTATGTAACCTTGGATTAGCAGACAGAGTGTACCCCATCTGTAGAGAACCCATTCTTACCCCGGGCTCTTCACCCTCAGACTTCCCACGGCCCAGCTCTCTCTCCCTTTAAAAAAACACATGTGATTTTACCGTCCTGTATCTCAGCTGCCATCCATCACCTTTCAAGCCTGCGTGCTTCCCAGGCACCCCCGCTGCTCAAAGCCATAGATCATTCTTCCTGCCGTCATCACTGCATCAAGCTGCACTCAAGCATCTCACCGTCTCTCTTGCCTTGCCGCTCTAGTCTGCGTGATCTGAAACCTCTGCTTGTCACTTGACATTTGTGGCCACACAACTCCCAAACCTTACCCTCTGCTAATTCCCTTGTAGTATACATGAGTGAGGTCCTTCACAGATTCATGACCCAGCCCCGTGGGCGACTTCTTCAGGCCCGCTGGTTGTTTGTTGGTTAGTGTTTCCATGAGGGGGATGAATGGACTAGCTTGAGAAGACTGTAGGTGAGTAGGACCTTGTATTGGGCAAGAGCAAGAGTCTAGTGGTCTTGGAGATATGGGGGAACTGAAGAGGAAAATGCATACAGCAGCCCCTGGGTAGGTAGGGTGAGGGGTATCTCAAAAGACTGTGAGACTCAAGACCTGATTGATCCTTTTCTGTCTGTTGATAATGAGTAAATGATGTCACTGATGAGCAGGAATGACTGAATTAACTAAGCCATAATCCATATCTCACTCTACACTTCTCAATATTTCTGGAGATTGTTCCAAATGAGCACGTGCGTGCACATGCGCATGTGCGCGCACACACGTACATGCGCACACACACAGAGTGAGGTTTTTCCATAGCCGTTGTCCTCACAGAGCCCCTGCTTCCTCCTACCTCCACCTCTGCACTGCTTCGTTCCTACATCGCCCCCATAGACTTTCCTGTGTTGTCACATCCGTTTGGATTGACGGCTACATTTACACCGTAGCCTCTGCCTCGAATTCTCTGGAAAAGCTCCACAGTGGTCTGGATTGCTAAAGCATTTGCATGGATTCTAAGTGCTTATCTTTAATTCATCATATCAAAATAGAAAAGAAAATTCCCCTCACAATATGCTTCTCTTCCTAATTCATTTTAATCAGTTGCTTTCCCATTTTCTCATCTCAAAGCCCCTCAACTTGGATTTATTACCCTTTTTCACTCTTCTCCAGTGTCTGAATTCTTCAAACATTTTAGCCCATTTATTTTAGATCTATCACATCATTAAATATTATAATTATATTTATCTTATATGTTTACTAGAGTTCATCTAATTTCTGAAATTTTGTGAATTGGGGCATAATTTTAATATTTTTTTTAAATATTACATTTAGAGGGCAGGAGAGCTGGCCCTGCCCCTTCTCATCCCTGCAAGAAATGAACTCAACAGGGCAATGCAGGAGAGCTCACCCTGGAGGTGAGGACAAAGAAGAGCAGGCGGGCTGACCAACTCTGCAACTACCCCATCCTAGAACCAGGTTTATGGGTTGACCCATCCCAATATCCACCCCCTCTATGATCTGCTGGAGCATGTGAAGGGACGAGCCCTTGCAGACCCAAAGCTGCAGGATCTCCACAACACAGGGAAACAGCAGAATAACCAAGAGGAGTTCCAGCGAGGGCCCAGCATAGATAGTGTAGCAGAAACCAGAGGCCTTGAACCAGACCAATGACTCTCTGTAATGAACACTTACAAGTAAAGATATATGGATAAAGGGTTTACTGTGTGACTCAATGTGCCACACTATAACTTCCATGATGAGATTTTTTTCCCCCTTTATTTTTCTTTTCTTTTTTCTCTTAAATTTTATCAGGGGGCAGGGGGCTGCAAGGGCAGAGGGCAGATATGCAGGGATGGGAAATGAATGGGATCAAGATGTATGATGTGAAAGACACAAAGAATAAATAAAAAGAAAGTTAAGAAATTACATTTATTTATTTGAGGTAGATGATATACATGTCATGGCACACATATGGGGTCAGAAGACAACTTTTGTGAGTCAGTTCCCTCCTTCCACCATGTGGGTCCCGGGAATCAAACGTGTATCATCAGGCTTGTTGGCGATGCCTTTACCCACTCAGCTATCTTGCTGGCTCTGGGCATAATTGTTGAAATCAATCTTACTGTCTTGTTTCTTTCTAATTCCATCTTACATGTCATTGTCCTAACCATCTTCTCAAGATGCTTTGTGCCTGGAGCTTTGATATCAACTATGGCTCTCAATGACCTACTTGGTGACTAGGCTTCTATTTAAACCTCTTTCCCCCTGATCACGACTCTACTGTGTTCTTTCACCCAGGTTTTCTCACACCGGCCCAGGTCTATTCTTAGAGCCCAGACTCTTTCTGTGTGAGGTTTTGTTCGTAGCCTTCCTCAGTCTAACTACCCCCCTTCCAAAGAGTATGGGTCCTAGGAGAGGACTCTCCAGGGCATGAAGGAACGTGTTGGCTTCTTCCCCCATGAATGTCTCATCTGGCTTTTTACAGTTGCTCACTTGTTTAACTATCCATGACCGCGGGAGCCCTGTCGCTCCTGGTGTGTCCTTATGCCACCCTCTCCTCTCTGTGAGGTGACCTCTAATAAGTAGTGACTCAGGATAAAGCCATCACCATGGGTCCTGATGTTATCACCATCCCTCAATCTCTGTCCTGGATTGTAACTTCATCCCCAACGGAGGTGGCTCAGTAGCCTCGTGACTCTTCAAGTTTGTTTCTCTTTCGGGGCATGAGGTCAAGAGCCATGACTCTTTTTAAGAGCAAGGGGGGTATTAATAAAACTGTTTGACCCCCATGAATGAAAGCTGTGACTCCTGTTAGGAAGAAGAATAAATACATTTCGTGGATTGTTTTATATCATTTTTGTCTTTTTTTTTTCTGGCAGGAATCAAAGATAATGTTGTGGAGGGGGACACTAATAAATTAGATTCAGATGAAGTTCTATGATTAATTATGTTGTAATTAAATATTAACCACTGCAGCATGTCTTATATTTATGCAGTGACTCCCTTTCCTATTTGATATTGTTTAATTATATACAGAGTTATATTCAAAATTAGGCTGTAATCTGAAATATATGAAAGTGAGGTTGAAAAGAAATTTGATCTGATTACGAAAATAAACTCCTAGTGTCAATTATTTGCGACCTGGTAGATTATTCAGAAATCAAATTATGACCATCTATTAAAAACTACTGATCAAATAGTTCAGCTTATTAATTTGTAGAAAGACGCAGAATCCTTACATGCAGAAACATGACTATTTTGGGGGGTGGGGGTGTTAGTTTTATGCGGCGATGTTTACCCTGTAAGAGACAGTCCCCAGGCACAACCAAACCCACTATAAGAGTTTGTTAGGAAAAGGGAGGGACAGGAAAGGATGTGCTAGGCCTATTTGGAAGATATGTAGGGAAGAAGAAGGGGGAGGGTACATGGGATCCACCTTTTATGGTTCCCCCGCCCCCGCACATGCGCATGTAGTCCTACGTAGCTATGCCATGCATGACCACGCAGTGCGCAAATTACATAGGTTGGATTACATAGGACCAGCAGCCCCAGAAATGGCTAAGCAGAAATGACTAAGTGTCTCAACAGCGCATGTGCGGTCATGGGGGCGTGGCTAGAATTCCTACCCGGGGTGATGCTGAAAACTGAATGTCATCAACAGGACAGAACCGCTTTCTGATGTACCAAAGAAAATTTATCTTGTTTTTAGCCCATTTAGTTGTTTTGCCTTCCAGTGTGGGAAATTGGTTGTTTACTGACCACGTGACTCTGGACGGATTCCTTCTTTCTTGCAGGCCTCCATTTACTCCTCTGCAAGTGGAAGACAGGCCAGTTGTTGGCAGGTTTCTAGGGTCATGAGTCACAGTATGTAGAGCCTGTAGCATAAAACCTATATATGAGCCAGGCGGTGGTGGCGCACGCCTTTAATCCCAGCACTCGGGAGACAGAGGCAGGAGGATCTCTGTGAGTTCGAGGCCAGCCTGGGCTACCAAGTGAGTCCCAGGAAAGGCGCAAAGCTACACAGAGAAACCTTGTCTCGAAAAACCAAAAAAAAAAAAAAAAAAAAAAAAAAAAAAAAAAAAAAAAAAAAAAAACAACTTATATATGTAAAATACACTGCAGCAGCATTGAAGTATATGTTTCGCCAATTAGTGAAAAGATTCAGTTATCCAAAGCTCACGTACATCTCTTAACGGTTGGGAAGAAATAGAATTCCGTGTTTATTCTCATCTCTGCTTTCAGACCTACAGGAGCAAAACTAAACGAACGCATGGGGATTCCCTTATCTCTTTCATGGAATTTTATAAAAGGTTTGCACCTTTTTTTTTTTTTTCCAAGCAAAGCCACAGCTAAGCCTGGGCTGTGCCTGGCTCCCGGGAACATGCAGAGACTTGCCCCCGGGCGCTTAGTGTCCAGCCTCACAGCACTTATCTTCTGCACTGTTTCCAGAGACAGAAATCAGATACCCAGAGCATCAGGCTGAGAGTGGAACAAGCTACTTGGAGAGGAGTGGGGGCAGCTGCAAAAACTGAGCCCCAGCTTGAGAGCCCTGGAGGCTCTGCGGGTGGTCAGGAACAACCTCTGCCAGGGTCTCTCTTGTTCTCGGGGACTCTGGCTAATAATAAAAGGTCAGCGATTGGAGGCTCTCTTTATCTCAACTACTTAAAAAAAAAAAAAACTTATGTCAAGTGAGCACTTTACATGTTGTTCGCCCACTTACCCAGTGCCTCCTTTGAAGCTGAAATAGATTGCTTACATAAAATACCCAGGACTGTCTCCACTGTCTTTTCATGCTGCTTGCTTCCCTTAAAGCTGTGGTTCCCTAATCCTTTGATCCAGATACCGTTGAACTCCTTTGAGAGCGGAACAGAAAGGACAGAGTTGAGATTTTAGTGTGACAAGTGGAAGAAAATCAATTTTGACTTCCCAAAGATAGAACTAGTGGGTGCAGGAGATCACCTGTCACAAATAGATGTTCTTGGGCCCGTTGTCTTAGGTGACCAAAAAAAAAAAAAAAAAAACCAAAACCGCAGCACAATACTATACTATACTATGGAGATAGTACTTTTTTTTTTCTTTATTCAAAACTAATGGGAGAAATTAAACCTGATGTTTGGGACCACATGAGGAACATCAACACCCAGTCTGTTCTATTATTCCTGGTGTTTTTGCTTGATGTTACAGATTCTAAGCTCTCCAGCATTCCACTGGAGGATTTACACATTGATTAGCAGTTAAAAGCATTTGTGTGCAAGTTTAGTTGGATGACTATTTCTTTAGGAAAACCAGATCTTCCCTGTAATTGGAAGTCCTATTATGAGTGGATATTCTGTTAAGCTCCTAAGAACTTATTAAGTAATTGAATAAAGCAGAGTGCATTTAGTCTCTCAGTCACACCATATTTCAGACTATCATATAACCTATGAGTCAGTTCAGATGTTATATGTAAGCGATAAAGCATGGGATAAAATTTGATATTGAAACAACATTATGTGAACTATCATACCACCCACGAATACGTTGCACATCAACTTAGTCACCATTTTTCATGATGATACTATGAAAGATTTAGTGACAACTATTTTTATCCTCAGGCTAAAGCTATTATGCCCCCAAAAGGTATAAAGAAATCAAGATAGACTTTCCATAATTCATAGCATGGTTGTTTCGGATGTGCTTAATTATGATCACGATTCACTTCAATACAGCGGTGATTTATTGCTGTTTGAGAGCTGCCTGTGAATGTCTCATTAGGAAGAGGAACCAGAGGATGCAGTACAATCTCTTGGAAGGCACATATTTAATGTCATCTCGGTAATGGAGACACTGCTTCGTCAGGTCTATTTGCATTCCAAAAACTCTGAGCAACAAATGAACCCCACTTATATAACAGAATTTAAAAATTAGTCTACGGTTTATGGCTATTGTCTAGAGATAAGAAAGGCAGCTTTTCTTAAATGAGAGGGGAAATGAATGCAGTTTAGGTAACTAGGATTTAAATCTACAGGAAAATCTGGGTATTAAGGCAGTGTATTTCATTGCTTTTTGGAAATAAGATATAATTCTGCTCTTTACCCCCTGAAATGTTTCTTCAACACGTGCTCACCTTGTGATCTTCAGCAAAGTGTAAAATATTTAACTGTAACCTAAAAAAGATAGATTTTTGTTGGCTTGGCATCTCATGTATAGTTCAGCTATGGTCTTTCAAAACTTGAAAGATTCAGTGGATATGATAGCCTAAGAATTTTCCATGTTTGATCATAAACATATATTCAGTACAGTGTTTGTGGATGTCCATACTTAACCTGTATTTGGAAGGCTTAAATTCCACTTGTATTTGTTTTTCAAGGCACCCCTCATGAAGTGTGAACCATTTTCTTTAGGTTTCTCTGTATAAATGTATTAGCTGAAATGATGTCAGTGAAGTGCTTAATACTGGTAGTGATTATATCATTAATGGTCTAATGCTATGACAGAGGACCAGTCATCTATAATAAATGAAATGCATCCTGTAATTACATTAGCTGAGGGTTAGACATATTGTCATGATTTAAGTATATGCATTTTGGATTTTCCTAAGTTATCTACAGTCTCGAGATCAAAACGAAAACATGAAATTTCTGTTACAGCTCCCTCTAACTAAATTATGATTCACAAGCATAATTCCAATTGGGAGTTAAGGAAGGTGTCTGCAACCGTTTGTCATGATTACCGGCGTGACACTCTCCAGGAAAAGAACACATCAGAAACTTTGGAAGAAATGGTCCTGCACTGGAGTGCAAATGAAGTGCAAAGAGCCAGAGCTGTCACCTGGGCAGCGGGCTTGAGAGCTTGTAAATGGTGTTTCCAAGAGCTTTAATAGTGGGCAAGAACAAGCAGTTCGTCTAGTTGACTCCTTCGAACAAATGCCATTAAAAGAAGAGTGTTGTGCAAATGACTGACTCCATCGTTATTAATAAAAAGAAAGAAAGAAAATATGAGACCTCCAAAATGGGGCGGTTAGAGCTGAATTGTGGCAGACTCTATTTTCACTGACTAAATTACCACTTCACTTGACTAGTTTCTGTAAAAGATGCGGTAGAGGTCGCACAGAGGGCCCGGTGAGGCCTCTGTGTGGTGTTATTTTGCATTGGAAAGGTACCATTTTTCAACCTGCAGGATTCTTAAGGGCAGATTTGCCTAGTTTCCTAGCGCCAATCAAAATGTGTCATGCAAAATCTTTCCCTTACAGAAGCAGGCCTGTAGTAACATTTGAATCAATGATCTGTGCGCTATGGGGTAGAGAATGGATCACAGAAATCTACAAATCCTACAGGCTTAAGGTATTAGCATGGTAACGAGGTCTTCTTTGAATATACAAAGTCTTTTTATTCATATTTTGCACACATCAACAAAATAGTATTTGACTGCAAAGGGACCAGCATTGCGCTTACTTTCTCTTCTAACTTATGGTGGGCCCCAAATCCCCTGGCTCTACATGCTTTTCTAAGGTAACTAACTGCTCTTCGAGTCTAAGGTTCAAAAATAGTAACTCACCTTCTCAAGCAATAAATAAACCTGAATTGGAAGTGACCCCCGAATTGAATGTGGGAGGGAAAGCTTAAGTTGGGGGAGGGGGGTAAAATAAAGGGAATTGCCCCTCCCCTCCTTCCCCACTGGGTGGTCTCAGAGTTCATGTCGAATTTCCTATTCTCTGCTGAAACATCACACACACACACACACACACACACACACACACACACACACACACACGCTTGCGTTTTGTGTTCTGGTTAATTTCTCCAAAGGCCTGTGAGTTTACCAGCAGTTGTTCGTTTACAAACTAGTGGAAATTCTGTTGTTTGTCTGCCCGCTGTATTAACCAGTCAGAAACAATTGCCCATACACAGCCTTCAGAATGTGCGGTTTCCTGCCAGGTCAGACTGTATCCACCAGAGAGACAGAAGTATTTCCCACTGAGTACTCCTGGTGGTTTTCTTTGAGGTTCAGATTACTGTGCATAAAATACCCGGAGGTTACTAGACAAAGGCGTAGTTGCCTTCAAGTCAGCTTGATCAGTCCCCACATGGTCCTGGGATCTTACCCACCTGTCCTTGACATTCCACTGCATTAGGTCAACAAGTGCGTGGTCTGGCATGCCATCCCTTGGTACCTTTGGCCATTCCTGTAGAGCGTCCATCATCCTGGCTTTGACAGTCAACGGTGGTATTATTTACCTGTCAGTTTGGTTATTCAACCTCCGTCACCAATTCTGCCTGAAGAGGAAAAATTTAGGTCATGTGCCTTGCCTCATATAAACATCACCTTTTTAAAGATAAGGATTATGTAGATACATTTGTTGTGTTTTAGACATTATCTACTAGAGTTTTCTAAGAGTAAATGATACTCTTACTACCCCGCCCTAGTCTTGTGGTGGAGCCCAGGATAACCTTGAACTTGAGATCCTTCTCTCTCAAGTTCTCTAGGGTAGGGAATACAGGCATATTTTATCATGCTGAACTTACTAACTTCTAATTTCCTGTTGAATTCGTAACTCCAAAGATTGTGTTTGGTATGTAGGTGGTGTTCGTAAATGTTGAACTGAGTGAATGATTCTCCACTCCAAGGCATTTAGCCAAGATGATCAGAGGGTGCTGGTATACTTTAACCCCGTCATTGCTGGTATATTCTTTAACCCTGTCATTGTAGGTCTTTTCTGGCTCAGCATGAGGTTTATGTTCCATCAAACAAGCCACTGACCATCTGGGTACTAAAGTGGTAACAGTGTGAAAACAGGTGTGATTCAAACTGTTTCCGGTGTGAATGCCACAATCAGTGCAGAAGTAGGTTTTGACAACCTCCCCATCATTTCTGTATGTAACTTCCCTGCAGTTAGTATCTGAGCAACTTTGCTGCAAAAGGGACCGTGGCCTGTATGTGACCGGCCATATGAAATCAAGTGCCCGCAGTTATTATAAAATATGATCGCGACATGTCTGAATACACTAAAGAAAAATATTACACGCACAATTGCCTCATTAATACCCGTGATCATAGTAACTAATGTGCATTGAGTGCTTACCCGCACCAGGCACTTTCCCAAGCACTTGACAAGTATTTATACCTTAAATCCTCCTAACACACTGATGTAACTATTGTAGACAATATTTACCATTCTGAAGTTATTAGATCATTAGTTCACACACACGAAGCCAGTTACACAGTAGGACAAACTTGGGGCTGTATATTATGGGCCTGAGTTTTGTTCTTTTAATCCCTATGTGTTACTACTTGCTGCTGTTATAGAGAATTTCCCATTTGATTATTTTTTAAATTAATAGTAATTTTATGGAACCATGAAGAGAAAGATATTCTGCTTATGAAAAGAAAAAGATTTGAAGAATGGAAAGCATGACAGCATGGATAAAATAAAATCGTTTCCTTGAAATCCAGCCACAGTTAAAGGACATGACCAAGTCAACTATTGTGTTGACAGTAGGGAACACTTGAGTAACAGTTAATATTTATTTCATGTTCTTTGTTTGGAGGGCAGTGTTCTAAAGCAGCGGTTCTCAACCTGTAGGTCAAGACCTTTTGGGGGTCTCCTGATAACATTGGAAAACACAGATATTTACATTATGATTCATAGCACTAGCAAAATTACAGTTATAAAGTAGCAAACAAAACAATTTTATGGTTGGGGGTCACGCAACATGAGGAACAGTATTAAAGGGTCGCAGCATTAGGAAGATTGAGGACCACTGCTCTAAGGACTTCAGTGCATTTTCTTGGGTGTAGTAAGTCCCGTATTGTAGATGACCAAGCTACTTGACCTAAGTCACACAGGTTTTAAGTGACAAGCAGGGTCCCTAATCCAAATGATATGACCCCAAAGTCTGTGTTCTGCCTTCATACAGTGGGGCAGAAAGACACCTTGAAAATCGTCCATT
>CABHPR010126501.1:0-31223 GCA_902168415.1 Peromyscus melanophrys | reverse complement strand
GCAGGCATCAGCCACATATGTGGTGTACATACATACAGACAGACAGGCAAAATGCCCATACACATAAAATAAAAATTTAGATCAAATTTAAATTTTTAAACCTACAAAAAAAGAGATTCCATGCTATATTTGAAATCTCCATTTGTATAGGTCACTTTCCCTTGGGAAGCCCATACTCATACTCATAAGTATTTGAATCTATTTATAAAATTTGTTCTATTAAAGACACAAATGATACTAATAAACTGTAAAATCTATTAAAGCTTTGGCTTTCATATAAAATCTTCCCCATTCAGAAAAATCTATTATCTCCTTATAAAATACACACTGAGAATCCTATTTTAAAAAGTAAAAACTATATGATCTATCTCTATTAAAGGAAGGCAAACACTATTATAAGGGACTTTTAAACGTGAAGACTAAAAATTCAGAACTGATTGCACAGTGAGACCCTGAGAAACAAAAAACACCTTGATGGTTTCATCAATTGTGAAGAAATATAGCAACCAAGACTCCCTTCAGCTGAAGGGAAGAACTCTCTTAGGTACTTAAAACCAGTTTCTGTACTGCAAAACTTAAAGAAATAACTTAAGGAGAATAAACATCTGAGTGATGCTCAGGAAAACACAAACATAAGGCTGATGGAAATGATGAACACAAGCCAGGACTGGAACAGAATTTAATAAGGAGATAGAAATGTTGAAGACTCAAGCTGAAATGAAGAATATTACAATCTAACAATAACAAATCTATGAGAAAGGAACATACAGGAAATGTGCATCATGAAAAAAAGCAAACCTTTGAATTATAGGTATATGAGGGAAAAGAATCTCACATCAATGGCATAGACCACGCCTTCAACAGATTTTCCCCAAATGAGGGAAAGACACATCCATACAGATACAAGAAACACACAGAAACCAAACAGACAAGACGAGCAAAGAAAACCCCCACAGCATATCATAATTAGAACACTAAGGATACATAACAAAAAAAGTGTAGTGAAAGCTGCAAGAGGAAAAACACAAGTCATATATAAAGGAAAACCCATCAGAATAACAGCTGATTTCTCAATGAAAACTTTGAAAGCCAGAAGAGCCTGGAGCAATGCATGCCAAATCCTAAATGTCGTCAGCCTAGACTAATAACTCAGCAAAATTATTCATAATTAAAGGAGAAAAAAAGGGAAAACTTTTTTACAATATAAACAGCCTAAAAAGTTTATATCCACCAAATCAAACCTAAAGAAAATACCAGAAGCAGTATTTCAGGTTGAAGAGAGGAGTGAGCACAGCAGAGCTGCTCTGGGAAGGAAGACGAAGCCATAATTACTAAAACACAAAGTGCCACTGAGAACAAACAACAAAATCAACAACACGGTGACTGAAATTAACACACACGTTTCAGTAACTTTAAATATCAATGGCCTCAATGCTCCAATCAAAAGACATGGGCTCACTGAATGGATCAAAAAACAAAATCCATCTGTTGTCTATAAGAAAACACATTTTACCTTTAAAGATAGGCTCCACCTTAGAGTAAAATGATGGATAAAAGTACTACAATCAAACGGCACCAGGAAGAAAGCAGGGGTTACTATGCTAAAATCTGAGAAAATAGACTCCAATCTAAAATTAATCAGGAGACATGAGGAAGCACACTTCATCCTAATCAAGAGAATAGTTAACCAAGAAAGCAATACTATCCTAAACATATATGCACCAAACTCTGGTACATCCAATTTCATAAAAAATGCACTCCTGGATTTGAAGACATTAATTCATTAATAGTAGGTGATTCCAATACCCCACTCTCTCCAATAGACAGGTTACCTGAACAAAAAATAATTAATTGACATAATTAATTGACATCATACATCAAATGAACCTAATAGATGTCTACAGAATATTCCATCCAAACACCAAAGAACATATATTCTCCTCAGCAGCACACAAGAGCTTTTCTATAACAGATCACATCTTGGGGCACAAAACAAATTTCTACACATTCAAAAAGATTGAAATAACTCCTTATATCCCATCTCACCACAATGAAATATAACTTAAAATTGACAAACCAAATCCAGACCCAGTTGACAGCATGAAATAATGAAAATCAGAACAGAAATCAATGAAATAGGAAAAAAAGAAAAGAACAGAACTCAATGGATCTAAGAGCTGGCTCTTTGAGAGGATAAAGATTAACAGACCCGGCCGGGCGTTGGTGGCGCACGCCTTTAATCCCAGCACTCGGGAGGCAGAGGCAGGCGGATCTCTGTGAGTTCGAGGCCAGCCTGGGCTACCAAGTGAGCTCCAGGAAAGGCGCAAAGCTACACAGAGAAACCCTGTCTCGAAAAAAACCAAAAAAAAAAAAAAAAAAAAAAGATTAACAGACCCTCCAGCCCAATCAACCAAAAGAAAGAGAGGACCCAAATGAACAGAACCAGAAACAAACAGAGAAATATTACAACAGACACCAAGGAAATTCAGGGTATTATACAGAAATACTTTAAAACCTGTACTTCATTAGGCTAGAAAAGAAATGGATGAATTTCTAGATTCAGCCAAACCACCAAAATTACACCAAGAAGTCAACAACCAAAAACAGACCCACAACAAATGAGGAGATTGAAACATTAAAAAACCTTCCAGTTAAAAAAAAAAAAAAAAAAAAAAAAAAAAAAAAAAAAAAAAAAAAAAAACAGTCCAGGGTCAGATGGATTCACTGCAGAATTCTACCAGACTTCCAAAGCTCTACAGCCAATCCTTCTGAAGCTATTCAAAAGAAAGAAGGAAACAGAGGAAGCACTCCCAAACACCTTCTACGAAGCCAGTATCACTCTAATGCCAAAGCAAGTAAAGACAAAACAACAAGAAAAACAACAAAAAACAAACAAACAAACAAAAAACCTGCAGGCCAATATCCCTGATGAACGTAAGACTCACTCAGAAATGCTCCATAAAATACTTGCAAACAGAACACAAACATACATCAAAAAGAGTATCTACCAAGACCAAGACAGCTTTGTTCCTAAAATGCAGAGATGATTCAAGATATCTAAGTCAATAAATGTACTAAAATACAAATAGCCTTAAGGAAAGAAATCACATGATCATCTCAATAGACACAGAAAAGGCCTTTGACAAAATCCAACATGACGTAATGATAAAGGTCCTAGAGAATGTAACTAGAAGGAACATACCTCAACATAATAAAAGCTATATATGAAAAGACCCCAGCCAACATCATCCTAAATTGAGAAAAGCTTGAAAGCAATGCACTGTAGTTAGGGACAAGACAGATAATGTTCATCATCCACACTCCTTTTCAATAATGTGCTTGAAGTACAAGCTGTAGCAATAGAGCAAGAGATTAAGAGACACAGATAAAATAGGGAAAGAAGTCAGACTATCCCTATTTGCCATGAGATGATACATCAGAGATCCCAAAAATTCTACCAGAAAACATCGAGAAATGACAAACAACGTGGCAGGATACAGAAGAAAATAGCAGAGACCAACAGCTTTTCTATGCAACAACAAACATACATTGAGAGAGATCATGGACACACTCCCATTCACAACAGCCTCAAAGAATAATATTCTAGGAATAACCTAACCAAAGAAGTGAAGGACCTTTATAATGAAAACTGTAAACCTCTAAATAAAGAGATAAATACACTAGAAATTGCAAAGACATCCTTTGTACGTGGATTGATAGGATTAATATTGTGAAAATGACCATTTTACCAAAAGCAGATTACAGCTTCGATGCAACTGGAATGACAATCACCATCTAATTCCTCACAGCAACAGAAAAAAAAATAAAACTATCCTAAAATTCACACGAAATCACAAAAGAGCCTGGATAACCAAACAATGCTGAGCAAAAAGAACAATGCTGGAAGGATCCCAGATCTTACGGTCTATTACAGAGCCATAGTGATAAAGACTATGACACTGGCACAAAAAGACATGTAGACCAATGGACCAAAGTCAAAGATCCAATCATGAGTACACATAACTTCACGCACTTAATATTAAACAAAAGTGTAAAATCATACATTGGACGCAAGAAAGCATATTCAAAAAGTGGTGCTGGGAAAGTGGATGTCCACATGCAGAAGAATGAAATTAGACTTGTATCTATCACTTTGTACAAAAAGTAACTTCAAAAATATCAAAGACCTAATGTGAACCTGAAACACTGAAACTGCTAGAAGAAAATATAGGCAGGACCCTACATGACACAGGTGTAGCAAAGGACATTCTGAACACGACTCCACCTGCCCAGGAATTAAGGCCAACAATTGACAAGTGTGACTTCATAAAACTAAAAATTTTCTGCACAACTAAAGAAACAATCAACAGAGTGGAGAAGAAGCCCACAGAATGAGAGGGGGTCTTTGCCAGCTATACATCTGACAGAAGTTTAATATCTAGAATATATTAAGGAAACCTCCCCCCCCCCCAAAAAAAAAAAAGAAAAACAAATGACCCATTCAAAAAATGGGCCTGGAAACTAAACAACGTTCTCAAAGGAAGAAAAAAAAATGGATAAGAAATCTCAAAAAATGTTGATAGTCCCTAGAGAAATCCAAATCAAAACAATTTGAGATTTCATCTTACCCCAATCAGAATGGCAAAGATCAACAAACACCCAACAACAAATCCTGGGGGAGGCACGTGCAGGGAAAAGGGAACCCTCATTCACTGTTGGTGAGGTTGCAGAGTGGAGCAGCCACTATGGAAATCAGTGTGGAGAAGTTTCAAAAAGCCAAAAATCAATCTACCATATGACCCAGCTAGACTACTCTTTGGCATACATCCACAGGACTCAACATCCTACTTCACAGATACTTTCTCAGCCATGTTCACTGTTGTTCTCTTCACAATAGCTAGGAAATGGAAACAACCTAGATGTCTTTCAACTGAGGAATGGATAATGAAAATGTGCAACATTTGCACTATAGAATACTATTCAGCTGTAAAGAAAAATGAAATCATGGACTTTGTAAATGGATGAAAGTAGAAAAGATCATATTGACCCCGACCCAGAAGAAGGACAAATGTTGCCTATTCTCTCTATCAGAGGCTCATAGATCAAGTCTTCAGATGTGAATACATATCCTAGAGTAACTGCAGAAAGGAGGAAGGTAAAAAGGAACTATTGCTGGGGCAGGCGGGGTTGGGGAGCAATTGAGAGGGGAAGAGCAGGGTATAAGTGATCTCATCAAGTAAATGGGAAAAGGGGGAGGAAGCTCTAATTAAAGAGGTGGCGAGAAATAAACACAGAAGACAGAGGGAAGTGAGTAAACTAACACAAGAGTATCTGAAAAAGAATCATATCAATTCTCTACCTTAAAAAACTATAATACACAGACATCTGTATAAAATATACATATATAGTTTAAATGAAGTTTCTTGTCTGGGTTGACAATGATCCTCCAAGAGCCAAAGACCACCCAATAAAACCCCAATACCCAGCATGAGAAGTTCTCTTATGAGCTGTTGGTCAGGGTTGTCCAAAGACTCCCAAAGCATTACAGACTATTGCTACTGCCCTTGGTTGCCCCCGCAAACCAGAGGTGGAAGATAAGCTCATATTGCTGAAGACACCATGCACTTCAGACACAGAGCCCAGAGAACCCTGAGAGGAAATGACCTGAAAAAATTCCTCTCTGAGGAATAGCTTTTTCATGGAACAAAAAGGCACCATGCAAGCTTCCAACAGAAGGACAGCAATCAACAGTCACACCCAGCTATGACACCTGTGAACCACAACCACAACCAGCATGGCATGGTAACCCTAAGAGTGCAATAGTGGCACACATAGCCTGCCAGTAACCAACAGCTCTCTAATTGGACTTGAAGACCAACTCAACAAGCAGGAAACCATGCCTGGTATTGGAAATCTAACCACTACCTGGGGCTATTGAAGTCATGGATCATGAATCTTGGAAGAGAACCTACAACCACCACTTTATAAAACCAGCATAATCTCTAACCACCTTCTAAATATTTGTCTTCATACCCACAGATAAGTGTAGTCCTCACCTCTCACCAAGGAAACTTCTCTTTACAACAGGTGGAAACTATTACAAAAGAAACACAGCCAATCAAAACACAGAGGTGTGGAGCCCAGTGCCAACCGATACATCTACAAAACAACTACACACCTAAGGCTCAGGAAACATTGCAGAAGAGTGGATAGAAGGATTTAAGAGCCAGGGTATCAAGAATTTACTGTGAGACTCTGTCTCCTAGTAACATCAGAAGCTACACCCATAAAGTCTCATCAACATGACTGCCTAAACATGAGCTATTCAAGGACAACAACAATAGACATGCCAAAGTAGAAAAGGAAGACCATGAGAACTTAACCATACACAAAAAATATCAGACAATTAAGGTATGCCAAGAACAGGAAAATAGTCTTCCCCAAGCAATAATACACCAAATTCAATACCAAATGGTCATCCCTGAAAAGATACATACAAATAACATTATACAGAATGAGAAGGTTATATTTAGGAATATATGCACGTGTGCTGACTGGTTTTTATGTCAATTTGACACAAGCTAGAGTCATAGTAAAGGAGTGTACCTCAATTGAGAAAACACATCCATAAAGATATGACTGTAGAAAAACCTATTGGCCATTTCTTAGTTAGTGACTGATGGGGGAGGGCACAGGCCACTGTGAGTGGTGCCATCCCTGGGCTGGTGGTCCTGGGTTCTATAAGAAAGCAGGCTGAGCAAGACATGAGAAGCAAGGCAGTAAGCAGCACTCCTCCATGGCCTCTGCATCAGCTCCTGGCCTCCAGGTTCCTGCCCTGTTTAAAGACTCATTCCTAGGATCTGAGACAGATGATGCTGAATAAATAGGAAAGCCTTTTCACAAGAGAGAACGATCTGTATGTAAGTCAATCAAGGAATAAACTCCTGGGCCAGAGCATCAAAATCCACTAGCCATTATCATCTGGGTCTTGGTTTATTTTTTTCTGTTTATATAACATATAACATTTATATCTGACATAAATAAGACATTTATATGTAACATGATAGGAGTATTATGTTGAAAATTAAAATAATCAAAAACACTGTTCACCTAATATAGTGAAGGCAGAAAATGAGAGAAACGAGAGAGACTGGTAATTTAACCAAATAAAATTATATATAATTTTAAGACTACATTGACTGTTTTCCCATCCATTTATTTGTACTCTATGAAATACTTTATATTTGGGTATTTAACATAATTCATTATATTTTCATTTTAGCAATATTTTAGACAGGTTGATTTTATAGCTGTAAGTTCATATGGAATGGCTGGCCCTAATTCTTAGAGATTAGTCATTAATATCTTAACCATTACAATTCTTATTTGTGGATGATAACTTGGTATCTTCTATTATCTTAATATTATATTGGATTTAGGTTTGAGGAAGTAAATAGAAAGTTATATTTATATTACAGAAGAAATCAGACATCAATATAGTATTAGTTTAATTCCTTTTAAACAGAATTGTCTTTTTTCCATGTACCAAATATTGTTAATAGTGACAGAAACAAAAGATTAGACTCATTAGAAATCATAATTTTAGAAGCCTGGTAGGCATAGCCAGATATTATTATTCTTAAATCTTAACAGGAAGGAAAATGGGAATCTAGTAGGAGTCACTATGAGGTTGTGCATTTCCTTTTCTATTAGTAAAATTTGGATATTGCTTAACAATTTCATCTTGGCTGAATGTTCCACAGGACACCTTAAGTAATCAAGAAACATTGGCCCTTACAATTAATAGATAACAGGCATGTGCTTTCTACTTTGCCGAGCTGTATATGGGTTCTGGGATCCATGCAAACACTTTACCCACAACTGGGGATCAGGTGCCCTCTTCTGACCTCCACGTGCACATATGGACATGAAGCCAAACACTCCTACATATAAAACAAGTAAATCTTGTTTAAAATTTGTTTTTGTTTTTCAGTTAAAAAAGCTACGGCTGCATCCAGATGCTATAAAGACGCAGCTGGATTCACAAGTCAGGCCTGTCTTTGGCGACCCTGAAAAGGTTCTATGGTGGATAACGAACAAAGTGCACTTGCAGTGGGTTCAATAATGAACAGAAAATGGTTAGGAACAGCTACTACAGATAGGAAACTTGGTCTTTAAACTCACCTATATTGAGAATGCTGATGACTTTTGCTCCTTAGGAAATTGTCAGTAAGGACCTAATGTTATATACAACAAAGGTAGACGACCTAAGGTCAGTAAGACTTACAGAAGTATAAGGGGAAATATAAACAAGTACATTTGAATTACAACATGCATGGGAAGTGAGGACACAGTGATGTTATTTTATGCCCTGAAAAGGAATCTCTACACACCTTTGAATAATAACTCTGAATACTAATGGTCTCAGTTCCATCAAGAGGATACTATAATTCTGAACATGCATGCCCCAAACACAGGTCCATTCCCTTTCATAAAACAAATTCTACTAGATGTAAAGTCACTGACTAACCCCTGCACAATAAGAGTAGGTGACTTCAATACTCCAGTCTCACCAACGGCAAGTTATTCTGACAGAAAATAGAAATATTTGAATTAAATGACACCCTAAAGCAAATGGACTCCACAGACATCTACAGAACATCCCATCCAAACACGACAGAATACATGTTCTGAACAGCCTATGGAATTTTCTCTAAAAGAGATCATATACAGGACACAAAGTAAGTCTCCACAAATACAAAAATAATCCCTTATAACCTTTCTGAGTACAATGAAATAAAACTACAAACCAACAGCAAGAGAAACCCTACAACACAAACTCAGAGATTAAACAAACTACTGAATTAAGAGCATCAAACAAAAATGGAAACATGACATATTAAAACCTATGGGACATAATTAAAAGTCACAAGAGTTATTTATGGCTGAATGACTGCATTAAGAAATTAGAGAGATTCCAAATAAATAACCTACTGATATACCTTAGTAACCTGGGAAAAGAACAAGCCAAATCTCAAATCAGTAAACAGAAAGAAATCAGGAAGATAAATAAAAAATAATGGAAGGGGGGGGGGGGGGGGGGGATGGGATCAATGAAACAAAGAGTTGATTCTCTGAAGATAAACAAATTGACAAAACTTTAGCCAGACCAACCAAAAGAAAGAGAGTGAACAATAAATTTAATAAAATTATATAGAGATGAAAAGGGAGCCATCACAATAGAGACCAAAAATATTCTGAAAATCATTGTGTCTACTAAATTGGAAAGTCTAATCAGGTGAATTTCTAGATGCATATGACCTACCAAAATTAAGCCACGATGGGATAAACAAGATAGACAGATGGATAACACTGATAATGAAGCAGTAATTTAAGATCATACTCTCTTTTTATGAAGTTGATACCAAACACTGATAAATATTGGGGTGGGAGGAGGGAGAGGGGGAGACAGGGAGGGAGGGGGAAAGAGAGAGAGACTAATTTCCCTGAAGAAAGTAGATGAAAATTTTCTCAACAAAATATTTACAAGCCAAATTCAATAACACATCAAAAAGATAATTCACCATGATCAAATTGAGTTTATTCCAGAGATGCAAGGACCATTTAATATATGTAAATCAATAAGTGTAATAAGCTACATAAATGGATTCAATAACAAAAATCATGGTCATCTCACTAGACACAGAAAAGGCTCTTATAATTGATAAACAACTTCATCAAAGTGTCAGGATAAAATCAGCAGCCTTCCTACATGCCAAAGACAAATAAATATACTGAGAAAGAAACCAGGGGGAAAATCTCATTCACAACAGCCTCAAAAAAAAACGAAAAGGTTTTGGATAAACCTAACCAGAGAAGTGGAAAAACCTCTATAATGAAAACTTTTAAAACAATGAAGAAAGAAATTGAGAAAAACACTAGATGGAAAGACTTCCCATTCACATGGATCAGGAAAATTAATACTGTCAAAATGGTCATCCTACCAAAAGTAATCTACAGATTCAAGTAATCTCAATCAAAATTCCAGTACCATTCTTCACAAAAAAAATATATAAAACAGTCATAAAATTCATTTGGAAACATAAGAGACCAGGATAGAAAAAACAATCCTAAAGGTGGGGAAAAAAATCCAACTGGGAGGTATTACCATTTCAATCACAATGATATGCCTGATATGAGGATCCTACCTTTGACATGTGTTTAATTTGGAGTATCTGTAGAGATCAGGAAGCTAGAAAGGTTCATGAGAGCAGGGAGCAGAAGAGGCTTACATGGGAAGGAGATAGCAGAACACATGTAATGGGAGAGTGGGGGGATACTGGCAGTAGAAAGCCTTAAGAAAGGATGGAGAGATGGGGGAAAGAAAGGGGTGGCTGCTGGGGAATTAGTAATCCTTTTTTTCAGTGGTGTAGCCACTTGTAAGCTCCCCATAATACAGTAAATAGTTCCACACCCATGCACATGCAACCAACCCTAACTAAATTCAATGGGGTTTTTATTGTTGTTTTAAATTATCAAAGGAGGAGGACAATTGGGGAAAATAAGAATTCCAGAGGCAATGGGTGGGGTAAGGGAATAAATGAGGGTGAATGTGATCAAAATGTATACATGTCTGAAAGTGCCAAATAATAAAATACTACTTTGAGAAGGGTGGGAGGGAGGGCTGGAGAGATGGCTCAGCAGTTAAGAGCATTTGCTACTCTTGCAGAAGACCTGGGTTGGATTCCCAGCACCCACATGCTGGCTCACAACCGTCTAATCCCAGTCCCACAGGATCTAATACCGTCTTCTGGTCTTCTCCCACACCAGGCATGCATGTGGTGCACATACATACATGGTGGCAGAACACCATACCCATTAAAGAAATGTTTTTCAAATGAAGAACTTTTAAAAAGAAAAAAGAAAATCTCCATGAGGGCTTGGGTCTAATGCAATGACATCACTAATTCCAGAGAAACTCTTGGCCAGGACTGTGGAAGCCAAGGGCTGATTAGCTCATTGCTAAAACACTGGCAACCGTGCCAGCTTCTTGGCCCAGCCCCAAGAGAAAGTGATGTGAACATTATACACCATTAAGCTGACTCAGAGAACAAATGACTAACTTTCCGATAATCAAGATTTTGCCATGGCCATTCTTCATTTTGATTCAACCTAAGTTTAATGCATCATGACTAATGATTCCGGTCTACACTAAAGGAAGTTTCTCTACTGTGGGGCGCCATTCCCAGCCATCCTTCTCATGGAAGGAGCAGGAGCAGCTTAGTGACTTTCAAATGGTATGCCAGCCATTTAGGATCCTCGGTGAGCACGCTTCCTCACAATCAGGCTGGGAAGCAGTGGTTCTGTCTACAGGAGGTATGCTGTTTAAGGACCAGCCAGACCTCTAACATCACCCACCATAGCCCTGAGCCTCAAGCAGTAACTCAAACATGGTCCACAAATAGAGAAAAATCTTCATTCACTAATAAAGAAGAAAATTTTAAAAAAATCCAACAGGCATGAACTACTTATTCTGTATCACTGAAGGGATCAGAAGCAACCCAAGGCTTCCAAGTGGAAGCGAAGGAGTAACAGTCCCACAATGCCGTCGGCATTCCTGTACTCTTCCATGCTGAAGATCCTGTATGGAAAGCTTAGGCTCCTCTTAAGAGGTGATGGAACTTCAAAAATATTTTACGTTCAGTTTGCCCTCCTTTCACTCTACTCAACAGAAACCTTGGCCACACACTTCTCTTCCCCCGGTGACAAAAATTACCCTGACAGTAGGCACAGGAGGCCAAAATCATGTGGCACTTGTCATGGGGCTCTTGTCCTTACTCAGGCTTTCTGACTTCATTTCTCCCTTCAAGAAGCTCAGAGACAGGCCCCACTGGATGCCAGCAACAGTTCACTGCAGTCTGGCAGTAGGGACAGTCATAGCAGGAAAAGCTTTCCACATGTGCTGTTCTCCCAAATCCCGTCTTTTAGAAAGAGCCATTCAAGTTTAATGTGTGTAAAGTAAGTTAGAAACTTAATCTTACAGATTAGAAATAGTTTAATGATGGTCTGGAAGCCAAAAAGGAAATGCAATTGGTCAGAATTCCTTACTCCCACATCCCCACAAGAAGAGACTCTCTGTAGCTCCACAAGGGACACTGGGGCTGTCCTGATGGAAAGGATGAACACACAGTACACCAGCACCAGCCTTGTTCCCATTGCCCAACACTCCTCATGGGACAACTCCTTTCACAAGTAGTTCACCTAGTATCTTCATTACGTTTCCTGTTGAGATAAAATACTGGGCAAGCTCACAGCTCAAGGTTATAGTTAACCACTGCGGGGAAGTCACAGCACCAAAAGCTTAAGGCAGCTAGCCATCTAGCATCCATAATCAAGAAACAAGTAGCCGGGCGGTGGTAGCGCACGCCTTTAATCCTAGCACTTGAGAGGCAGAGGCAGACGAATCTCTGTGAGTTTGAGGCCAGCCTGGTCTACAAAGTGAGTTCCAGGAAAGGCGCAAAGCTACACAGAGAAACCCTGTCTCGAAAAACCAAACAAAAAAAAAAAAAAAAAAAAAAAGAAAAGAAAAGAAACAAGTGTTTGTGCTCAGTCCCCTTTCCATTTCACTCAGTCTAGGATTCCCACCAGGGATATGGTGCCACGTGCATTAGGCACGTCTTCTCACCTCAACTCACCTAATCAAGATAATCCCCAGCAGGCATGCCCGGGTGGGTGGAGGCATCTCCCAAATGATTCTAGATCAAGTTGACAATTGAGATTAACCACCACACCCAGTGACGAGCTCCTTGGTACCAAGACATGGTCCCTTCACTGCTGTTTCTCCACTGCACAATGCCTACACGCACCAGTAAGTGCAAGGCATTTGGCCATGCTTCCTAACAACAGGCAGATAACGGTAACTAACTCCTGTCCAGGGGGTCTAGCCCGCCAGATTGCAGCCGACATTGAGGACAGCTGGCCATTCTCTCCTACTCAGAGCCCTCGTGCAGAGCAGCCCCAACACTCCCATCCCTTCCTCGTCTTCACTCTTCTTCTACAGCTTTTTTGGTTTAATGAAGCTCGTGCTAGCAACTTTGTTTCCTAAAGAACTCAACAAAATTCTCTTTGGAGCAGAAAGGCCATCCACAGTATCTATGTGCCTCTCCTCCGCACCTGGCAGAAACATCTACAGCCTGAACGCTAATAAATGTGGCTGGATAACAAAGTCATTGGGATTAGACCTCTGCCAGAGTGGAATCATTTGTAGGGCCCATTGCCTCAAAAATAAATTCTGAGCCGGGCAGTGGTGGCACATGCCTTTAATTCCAGCACTCGGAGGCAGAGGCAGGCGATCTTTGTGAGTTCGAGGACAGCCAGGGCTGTTACACAAAGAAACATTGTGTCAAAAAAAAAAAATAGACAGACAGATAAAATTCTGACATCAGCTTCTACAATTATTGACAGTAATTATACTTAAATGAATCCCTCAGACAATTGCCATTCCACAATAGTCACTCACCTAAAACCACAAACAACCCAACTCAGTCTTCACTTGCACCCAGAATCAGGTTGGGTGGCAGTTGGGTGACAGTACTCTCTCCTCAGGTTCCAGAATATCCTAGGCCCTGGACTAGTAGTGGGTTCTTTATTGACGCTTACTAGCTTGCTCCTCGGGGCTTCTTTGGCCTGTTTTCTTATAGAACCCAGGACCACCAGCCCAGGGATAGCACCACCCACAACAGACTGGGCCCTCCCCCATCAACCACTAATTAAGGAAATGCCCAGCAGGTCTGCCTACAGCCTGATCTTCTGGAGGTATTTTCTCAGCTGAGGTTCCTTTCTCACAGATGATTCTAGCCTGTGTCGAGTTTTAAAAGAAAAAAGAAAGGAAAAAAAAAGCCCAGGCAGCACAGTGAGGCCGGTGCACACGCATGCCACAGTGAGCATGTGAAAGCCAAAGGACAGCTTGTGGGACTCAGTTCTCTCCTCCCACCACGGATGTCCGGGACTGAACTCAGATAGATCACCAGGCTCATCCAGCACCTTCACCCACTACACTGTATTGCCAGACTTCTAACTTCCTGAGGAAGGATCTATCTACTGATACTTACATTACTAGAAATTAACACAGAGGTTTTTAAATTATTTATGCAGTAATTCATTTATAATCAATCATGAACTCATTACATAATAATAAAAATTAACAGCAAAGGTAAATTTTTGAGGAGAAATGTTAAAACCAAGCTCAGCGGAAAGCAGCCTCCTGGGCACCTGTCCTTCTAGGTTCAGTCTGAAATGCTCTCCTGTTTGGGTTAAAGTATGTGAAGAAAATCCAGCCTCATGGTGGAACACCAGACTCGTGGTGGAACACACAGAGAATTCAAGCAGCATAATAAATCATTCTTGTTTGATAGAACACTAAAACTGGACCAGTAGTCTTCTTACAAGTTAGCTGCACTGTGGAATCTGAAACACTACCAATCACTTTTGAAGACTACTGTGTAGTACTATCTACTAACCTTGCTCTATGAACAACTATTTTGCCTCTATGTAGTCTTTTAATGACAAATACGATTTCACCGAATGGCACATATCTCCTAAGTTAACAACATATTTCATTACACAGCATCCCAAATTCACATTTGTGAGTCACATCTGAGTTCAAACCAACCATGGTAGATGCAAGTTCATCAAAATTCTAACTTACCTGAAGCCACAAATTTTATCATTTGCAACAAACAGGCAGTTCTTCCTTTGAAGTAGCAGTCACTTTTTAATTTCCAGACTGTCTGCCAAAATCACAAGTTGGAGTAACCACAGTTTGCCAGTTGTTTTGTGTTTTTTTTTTTTCTCAAAGAAAAACAGCTCTGCATGGGAGGACATAGCTTAATTTCCAATCCAACAAAGGCATAAACATTTTCCCTCAAAAGAGCCTTTGTGCTTCCACCTACAGAAGCACATTATGCAAATTCCAATTCCATAATATGCCAACAATATTAAAAATATATATAACACTAAGGATGTTTGAAAGAGCCATATGGAAAGCTGTCTTAGTTAGGGTGTCTAGTGCTGTGATAAAACACCATGACCAAAAGCTACTCAGGGAGGAAAGGGTTTATTTCACCTTACAGTTCTACACCACAGTCCATCATCAAAGGAAGTCAGGGCAGGAACTCAGGACAGAAATCTGGAGACAGAAGCTGATGCAGAGGCTATGGAGGACTACTCCTTACTGGCTTGCTCAGCCTGCTTTACTATACAACTCGGGACCACCAACCCAGGGAAGGCACATCCACAATGGGCTGAGCCCTCCCATATCAACCACTAACTAAGAAAATGCCCCTCAGGCTTGCTTACAGGCCAATCTTATGGAGGCAGTTTCTCAGTTTAGAGTCCCTCTTCCCAAATAATTCTAGCTTAGGTCAAGTTGACATAAAACTAACCAAACAGAGCATACTATTTTAAAAGATACATATAGTGTATACATGTGTGTGTGTGTGTGTGTGTGTGTGTGTGTGTGTGTGTGTAATATATAGTGTATATGCATGTGCACACATACACACACACAGAGGCATTTTAAAGGAGTCTACTTGGAGTTACCCTACACAGAAGCCATAGATAGACAAATAAAAAGCTCTATACCAGACGGGTATTGGATACCTCACCTCCCTTCAAGTTGTTAGTCAGAGGTGTCCTGGAGACCATCCCCTCCAAAAAAAATACAGGCTACTCTCATCGCTCTACCCACCAGCACTTGATGGTAAGACCCTATTGTTGAAGACACCACACAGACTGGTCATAGGATATGACCAATAGAGAAATCAAGTTGGTACTAACCAGAAGCTTCTTCCCTGCTGGCTAGCTTTCACAGTACTGAAGGTGCTATGTAGGTTTCTAGGAAGAAAAAGTCATCAACAGTCACAAATGCTTACATTTGTGAATCATGTGAATTACAATCATGACAGACATGGCAAGATAGTATCCCATGGGTGCAATAATGGCATCAATGTTATGGGTGTAACCAACCACTTCCTGTTTGTATTTAAAGCCCACTCCTAGAAGAAAACACATGCTTGGTGCTATAGAACTAGCCAAGAACTCATGGTTGGGGAGTTCACAGAAGTGAACCTACTATCATTCTGCTAAATGGACACAGTACCAGACTCCCCTCTAAATTTGTATCTCTACCCACAGATCAGTGAAGCCCTCAGATCTTACCAAAGAAGTTTCCTTGTACAGTAGACAATAGTTAATGAAAATCTCACAAATGACCCAAGTACAAAGAAGTATCTGTGAAGTGATCAGCCACAAAAGAGAATCAATCTCTCTCTCTCTCTCTCTCTCTCTCTCTCTCTCTCTCTCTCTCTCTCCACACACACACACACACACACACACACACACACACACACACAAAATCAGGGACTATGGTGGGAAAGAGGGCAGAAGGATTATAAGAGCCAGGGGCCTAGGAGGACCACAGCAAGGACCAAAACAAGGTCATCTAGATATGTCAGGACTGATGCATTTATGAATTCAGAGCAGCTAGGGTCATCTGCACAAGATCAATCCAGCCAACTTTGTAACATGGAAAGGGAAGTTTCACAAGTCCCCATCCCCTAACTAAGGGCCTATTAACAGTTGGTGACTTCTGGGAGAGGGAGAGTCAATTTTCCTTAAGGGTATGGCCCCTGGTGGGCTGACTACACTCCAGTGGATGGCCCCATGACCAGGAGTATATTGACAGCACAAATTGGATTCAACAGGTTATTTCAAAATTTTTAAGAAAGTTGGGAGAGATGGAAGGTGGGAGTAGATGTGGGGGAGAACCATCTTAGTTAGATTTCCTATTGCTATGAAGAGACACCATGACCACAGCAACTCTTACAGAGAAAACATTTCATTGTGGTGGCTCACTTGACAGTTCAAAGGTTCAGTCCATTATCATCAAGATGGGGAGCATGGCAGCATGCAGGCAGATGTGGTGCTGGAGTATCCAAGAGTTATATCATGCAAGCAACAGGAAGTCAACTGACTGTCACACTGATGAAGCTTGAGAAAAGAGACTTCAAAGCCCACCCCCACAGTGACACACTTCCTCCAACAAGACCACAATTAACCCAACAAGGCCACACCTCCTGATAGTGCCAATCCCTTTGGGGGCCATTTTCTTTTAAACCACCACAAGAACTAAAGGGTAAATATGATCAAAACCATTGTATGAGAGTCTAAAGAATTAATAATAATTTAAGTGTGTATTTTCATTATTACAATAAAATACCCAAAGTTGGACAGCTTCATAATGAAAAAGGTTTGCTTGGTTCCAAGCTTTGGGAGCTGAAGTTCAAAATCAGGTGGCCCATTTGGACAAGTCTGGACTATGGTGACAGCCTAACAGGAACGATATCATGTCAGCAGGAGCACATGTAAGAGAAATCACCACACCAGATGGAGAGCCAGAGGGCAGCTCATGGGCCAGCCTCAGACTTTCATAACAACTCACTCTAACAAGAACAGAGTCAGAGTCTTACAGGGGTTACCTTGTGAATTACTTCCAAGGGCATGTCCTCAACAACGTAAGGACCTGTCACGAGGCTCTACCTCTTAAAAGTCCCACCACTTCTACAATGCCAAACTAAGGATCAAGTCTCCAACATATGAACCTCTGGAAGAAAAAATACATTTAAACCATAGGTGTGTTCTTGTGTTTAAATTTAAATAAATTCTTAATTTTAAATTTATCAAGGGCGTTCTTAATAGTACAATCTTTTGAAGTGTACACAGTAGGTAAAGAACACTTTGATTGCCAATAGAGTCTGTTCCTATGGTCTTGGTCTGTGTTGAAGCCCCTACCACCAATTTTAAACCATAAACACAAATCCAACAAGGAAAAGGTCCCACTAAATAAGTTTTAAACCCTACAAGTCCCCTGAAAAGTTTCCAAGTATCCTGAGGGCAACAGATCATAAGCCAGATGGCTGTATGTATAACAGCTATAAGATAGGTAAGTCCTAGCGCTAACATTACAGGCTTCCTCAACATTTCCAGCATGCCCAGCTCAAAGCCCAGTCTTTAGCAAGCATTCATAAACCAGAGTCATCTCATCCTATCGATACATCTGAAATCACTGTCCTCTCTGAGCTGCATTTAGTCCTCTGTTCATTAGTGACTAGTAAGCTCCCTTCCAGCTCAGTATTCCAGTCCAGATCTTATATAATGGGTACTGCACAGAAGAGTCCCCTTGATGACACTCAACTGTTTACAGGGCATGCATACCTTAGCTATGATATAGAAGCAGGGGAAAAAGCCAGTGCAAGATAGGCTATAGGCTACTGGGAGAATCAAGGGACAGATCCCATTGTAACACCCATACATTAGGCAGGCTATTACAGCTTCCTCAATGTAAGCCTCCATACTGGTGACGAGAGTGCTACGTGGTCTATTTTTGAAAACCCCATTAATCCAAAACTTTAAGCTTCCTAAAGACCTACAAAAATATGAACTTTAAGACGAACAGTTTCTCAGTAGATAAAGTAATTTACTTCATTATTATCAGTTTGATTAATGAGATGCTTAACAAGATAGTTCAGTGAAACTGGGGTTGGTAGTACACACCTAAAATTCCAGCACTCAGGAGACTGAGGCAGAGGCTGATGAATCCAAGGCCAACCTGGCCTATAAAGGGAGACCTTGTTTTTTTTTAAAAAAAAAAATCAGACAATTTAGCAACCCTTTAATCAAAAGAGATTATGAAAGACATTAATAAGAATAAGAAATATGGTTGCACTGGACATGATGACTCATACCTGTAATCCCAACACTGAGGAGGCTGAGGCAGAAGGCTTACTATGAGTTCTAAACCAGCCTCAGCTACAGAATGAGACCATGTCTCTTTAAAAAAAAAAAAAAAAAAAAAAAAAGGGAAAAAAATTTTAAAAAAAAAAGAGAAGAGAGGGAAGAGAAAAATGAAATGACTCCTATGGTCTAAATATGGTCTATGTGTCTATACCATTGAAAACTTGGTCCCCAGAACAACAGAATTGAAAGAGGTGGAACATCTTTAGGTCATTAGGGCATGCCCTCACCTGGGTCTCTCAGTTCCTCTCTCCTTCGTGACCCCAATTTAAGCAGTTTGGTGGGGTTTTTTTGTTTGTTTGGTTTTTTTTTTTTTTTTTTGGTTTTTTTGGTTTTTCAAGACAGGGTTTCTCTGTGTAGCCCTGGCTGTCCTGGAACTCTCTCTGTAGACCAGGCTGGCCTCGAACTCACAGAGATCTGCCTGCCTCTGCCTCCCAAATACTGTGATTAAAGGAATGCGCCACCACCACCCGGCTTAAGTGGTTTGCTGTGCCACGAACTCCTACCATGCTGTGCAGCTTCATCACAAGCCTAAAGCTATGACGCAACCAGATTTGCGTCATCTCCAAAACTATCATCAAAAAAAAAATCCATTTTCAGCTTATAACTGAAATGTCACAGGTATTTACCAACGCAAAGCTGACTAATAGAGCACAATTCAGTAAAATCCAGGGGGGCTGGCTTGTAAGACTCCCTCCCTCTGCACCACTGCCAGTCCCCAGGACTGGCTCAGGCACCAGACAATAGGAATAGTCAGCCTCATAGGACGAACTTAGTGAGCTAAATAAATTATTAATCCCCTAAAAGTACTTCAGGATAAAATAATAATGGCTTCTCTACCCAGAAAGCTTTTACTATTGAACATGTTTGCACATCAGTCATCTCACGTTGCTTCCATAATGGCCCCAGGAGAAGCACAGGCCAGGCAATTCCATCTGCCTTTCTTCAGAACAGAAACATACTCAGGGAAGGGGGCCCAGGAACCAGCTCCCTTGAACAAAAAGGAATATCTGCTCCAAAGTGTCTACATTACTACAAGCTGGATTCAAAACTGCTTTCTTCATCAAGTTCATTTACCTTATTTACCTTTACCTTATTCAAAAAATAAAGTGGAGCATATCCGGTTCTTTTTCTTGTAATATCAGAAAAGGCTTGGTTTTTTTCCCATGGGGATATGGTTAAAAATAAAAAAGACAGACTACCATGCCTTTGTAATATCTGCCCAGAAAACTGCCAAAAATGTACAGCTTCATTTCCAGGCAGTAGAGAAACACAACAAAATAGAAAATGGGTCAAATAATTTCCAAAGAAAGAGCTTAAATGAGAAATCCCTCCCTTTTAAAACTTTTCTATCATTAAGTACATATTACAAGAGACACAGATTAAGACAGAAACGGATTCTTTGAAGAGAAGAGGTATCAGAACAAAGCCCATTGTCAGACAGCAAGAATGAGGAAGAATTGCTTTAGATACCACAAAGTATTGATGACAGTGTCACCCCAGTCACCCGAAGGCAGACCATGTACAAACCCAGCCCCCAGAGCAGGGCCAGAAGAAAGGGGAATGACAGATATCTACAAGGCTGTCACCCACATTGTTCAATTGAGCCATCACACAGAGTCAAGCTTAGGCAAAAACAGGCCAATTTGAGAAAGGCAGAAAAGCATTCAGATACAATTCTGAAACACAGGCCTCACTAAGTGGGAAAAGTCATCCCTACCCTAAAAGTGAGATGCAAGACTGCAATTGTTCTGAACAGCAAGGCCCCACAACAAACACTCAGCTAAAGAGACAGCTCAGCGGGCCACACAGAGAAGCTCACAAGAGGCTCTCCCCGCCAACCCCCTGCCTGCTATGCATCATATACTGAGAAATCACCTCCCATTTTGTTTTGAATCCCAAAGAAGTCCTGAGAAGCAAGCTAGCTCCCAGGCACCACAGCTTTATTCTGCTTATCTGTTTGGCCACAGGACTGAATGGAGGTGTCTTCATTAAGACTAAAGAACTGGGGTCTGGAGAGATGGCTCAATACTTAAGAGTACTGACTGCTCTTCCAGATAGACCCAGGTTCAATTCCCAGCACCCTCATGGCAGCTCACAACTGTCTGTAACTCCAGTTCCAGGGGACCCAACACAGTAACACAGACATATATATATACAGGCAAAACACCAATGCATATGAATTAAAAAATAAATTTTAAAAAAGACTAAAGAACTATGGAGATACTCAATGAAAACAAGTACAACAGTTATCATGGATCGCAATTATTCCTCCAAGTAATTCTACAAATACAATGTCTAGCATACATAAGGAAATGAGACACCATGAAGGAAAAACAATAGCCAATCCACACACTCAAGCAGAGCCATAAAGATACAGAAGTTAGAATTATCCAATATGTCCTCAATAATAAAAATGCAAATAACCCAATTAAACAATACGAAAAGATCTGAATAAACATTTCAGAAGATATACTAATGGGTAACAAGCACATGAAAAGTTAGTCAGCATTACAAATTATAGTAATGCAAATCAATCTCTCAAAAAGAAACCACCTTCACTCACAATAATGGCTAATACAAGGGGGAAAAAACAGAAAATAACAAATGTTGGTAAACTTATGGACAAATAAGAACTTATGCTTTGGAGTATGTACTCAAATGAAGTTTGTAAAAGCAAAATTCAGATTTTCATAGATCTATGTGGATGGCATTATTCACTATAGTCAAAAGGTAGACACAACTTAAGTGTGTCAAGGGGCAAATGGACAAATAAAATGTAATATACACAATTATATGATGGCTAGTTTTATGTCAACTTAATACAAGCTATAGTTTTGGAAGAGGGAACCTCAATTGAGAAAATGCTCCCACCAGCTTGGCCCATGGGCAAGACTGTAGTGCATTTTCTTAGTGATTGATGGGGGAGGGCATAGCCCATGGTGGGTGGTACCACCCAGAAGCTGGTGATCCCAGGTGCTATTAAGGCAGCAGGCTGAGCAAGCCAGTAAGCAGCACTCCTCCATGGCCTCTACATCAGCTCCTGCCTCCAGGTTCCTGCCCTGTTTGAGTTCCTGTCCTGACTTACCTCAGCAATGGAGTATGACCTGAGAATTGTAAATAGAAATAAACCTTCTCCTTTCCAAGTTGTTTGTGATCATGGCATTGTATCACAGCAATAGAAGCCCTAAGACACTAGAGAGTAGGATATTATCCAGCCTCTAACAAAAGTGAAATGTGGACACATACTACAACATGGACCAACTATGAACAGATGAGTAAGACGGTCACAAAAGGATATACTATATGCTTTCACCTATATGAGATACCTAGAACGGTCACATTCACAGAGCTATAAAAGAGAATGGTGATCTTAGGAGCTGAAATAAGGAAGTTATGGTTAACTGATTCAGAGTTTCAGTGTTGGACAATGAAGGTACTTCTGGAGAGAGATGCCTGTATAACAGTAGGAATGTGATTAATGTCACACAACTGTACATTAAAGTGTATGTTCAAGGAGCTGGAGAGATGGCCCAGCACCTAAGAGTGCTCAAAACTCCTGCAGAGGATCTGAGTTCAAGTCCCAGTATCCACCTTGGGCAGCTCACAACTGCCTGTAACTCCAGCTCCAGAGTAGCTGACACCTCTGGCTTCTGCAGGCATCTGCACTCATTTGCACTAACCCATACACATCACATACATGTAACTAAAAATAAAACAAAAAGGCTGGAGAGATGGCATAGTGACTAGGAATGGTTAGTGTCCTCACAGAGGACCTGAGTTTGATTCCTAGCAGCCACATGGTGGCTCATAACCACCTGTAACTCTAGTTCCAGCAGATCTGATACCCTCTCTGATCTCTGCAGGCTCTTACATCACATGGTGCACATACATAACCTCAGGCACACACATACGCATTAAATAAATAAATATTTTTAAAATAATGAAAATGTAAAATAAAATAAAGCTCTAATATGCTGTGAATGGTCATCTTGTGTTATATATGCTTGACAACAACAGAAACAAAATGTATTTGGACTAGAGAGCTAGCTCAGCAACTAAGAGTACTGGGGACCAAAGTTCAGATCCCAGCACCTGTAACAAGTCTGATGTTCTGTAAATACCTGTAACTCTAGACCTGAGGGTTCCCACATTCTCTTCTGGCCTCCATACATGCACAAGGGCACGCACCCACATATACATGTGCACATACACTCATAAAGACACACATACATGCATAAATAAATAAAAAATCTTTTAAAGAAATAACTATATGTGCTATTATTAAAAGCAAAAACTGGTCATTAGAAACTATTAGCAAGTAAGATAGCTTTAATATTTTAATTTAAAACTGAAATGTTACAAAATCATAGGTGAGTTTTAAAACACTAGCAGAAGGACTGAAAATTAGGCCAAAAGAAAATATTCAAACCAAAGTGTCTGAAGTCAAAATCATGAAAATACATGACACGACATCTAATACACATTTAACTGTAGTCCCAGAAGAAAAGAAAAGATAGCAAAGAAGTAACATCTGACAACTGTGGCAGCAAAACTTCCAGATTTATGAGGGATACCATGCCTCCGTATACCAGAACAGTGCATCTCAGGCAGCTGTGTGTTGAACTATGTGAAACTACAGAAACATAAGGGCAGGGAGAAAACTCTTCAATGGCACTGAAGACACACAAATTACAAGCAGAGAAATTACACTGACCACTGACTGCTGACCAGGAACAAGAAAAATCAGACACTTCCAACGTGCTGGAAGAAAACAACATCAACATTAAATTCAATATATAGGGGGAACATTAAGACCAAATGTGAGAGGGTGATATTTGTGAAAACAGCAAAAAAGCACACCCCAAATTCCTCCTTCATGAAAGCAGTGAAAACTGGCAAAAAAACTGGAGCACACTTTTCAGGATTCTCAAAAATTGACCAAAAGCTTGTCATAAACTGAGAAGAGTCTGGTAAAGAAAAATAGTTGAGTGTCCACGAATATCTACAGTGTTATAACTTGCCTTTTTCCTATTATCTCCACCCCTATATCACAGCAGTCTCAAAAATCCAACAGCCTCAAAACCACTACAGAGAGGACAGCTGCAACGCCCTATTCCCAGAAGAGCATCGGCTGACACAGCTCGTAGAATGCACTTACAAGGCTGCCTTCATTTGCCTAACTCAGAACTCACCCAGGGCACCAAATACTGTCTTCACATGTTTCTATCAAAACTACCAGCCTCCACTGTTTGCTTTTGTGACTACCTAAGACACTGGACAGCAGTTTGAGCAAATAATAACCTAAAAATAACCCCCAAAGCTTACAAGGAAAGCAGAGGAATGGGTTTGAAGAACCCTGATGTATTCCTAGGAAGCTATAGGGTCATATCCATCAGAGAGTTCAAGGTTCTATGGATGCCCAGAAAAGAACTGACGCTTGCCTGGTCAGGTCTAAGCACTCATACAGAGCTGACTTGGAGATGATATACAAGCGGGAAGCGAGGGCTAAAGCCAGGTTACACACTGGCAGGTGAAAGGTTGAGACATATGTCAAAAAACATAGACTTTACAGCACAAGAGTCATTAAGCAAATCGAAACAACTATAATCAAGTAGCTACAACAGCAACACATTTGGGAAGGAAAAAGAATCCAATTTTTGGAGCTGCTATATTATATTACTTTAAAAGTAGAGTTTTCAGCCAGGCATGACGGTACATGTCTATAATCCCATTTGAGAAGTGGAAATGGGGATTAAGAATTCAAGATCATCCTTGGGTAAAAATCAAGTTTGAGGCCAGTCTAGGCTACATGAAGTCCTTCTCAAGCGAGAGAGAGAATTTTCAACAAATTATGACACTGACAAGAAAACACAGCTCATATATGGGGGGAAGCACGCAACAAGGATTGCTTCCAAGGGAGACTCAATATTGGATATATAAGATAAAAAAGTCTTAAATAATTTATTTTAAATATGTTTAAATAACAAAAGAAATCATATTAAGGACAGAAAGTCATCAGAAAACCACCAAAAGTTATTGCAACTGATAAATCCCTTGCACATGTAATAGAAAATATAATATTGTTAAGACGGCAATAATCCATGTTTTAGTCTTTTTTATTTTTTTGAGACAGGGTCTCATTTTATATACTTGGCTGGCCTGGAACTCACTCTGTAAACCAGGCCAGTCCCAAACTCATAGATATCTGCCTGCTTCTGCCTCCTGAGTGCTGGGATTAAAGGCCTGAGCCACCATACCCAGCTCTTAGTGTATTTTGTGCTGCTATTAAAAAAATACCTGATGTTGAGTAACTTATAAAGAGCTCCTTTGACTCATGATTCTGGTATCTACAAACTCCAACCAGCATGAAGCCGGCATCCTGGCTATGCCCCGCCCCCACACCCCCATGTCTCCCACCCACCCCCATCCCCCATCCCAGGCATGGCAGAGAAGCACAAAGGAAGCTGCCACATGCATAAAGGGCACATGTGAGGAAAGGAAGGAGATTCAGAGGTGTCAGCGGCTCTCATAATGACTTGCCTTTTCAGCACTTCCTCTGAGAAAGTGATCCTAGCTAGAATAAAAAGTATTAACCCCACTTACAGACCTAATTACCTGCTGCTAGTCCTTAACTCTTAGAGAGTCCACCATTCCGCAGCGTCACCACCACACTAGGGAATCAAGCTTACAGCATATAACCAGCTCAAAACTGTGACCCCCTCCAAACCCTCTTCAGACTCAGTACAATCTTCATAAAATTCCAGCCCATTCCCCGCCCCCTTTTTTTTAGAACTTCATAAACTAATCCTAAAAATCATGGGAAATGTAAAGGAAGCAGAACAGAAACAATCTTTCATTGGTTTTGTTTTTGTTTTTGTTTTTGAAACAAGGTCTCCAGTCGCCCAGGCTGGCTTCTGACTTGCTATGCATCTGAAGATGACCTTGAACTCCTGACCCTCCTGCCTCTCTCTACTTCCCAAGTACTGGAATTACAGGTGGACACTACCATCTTTTTACTTGGTGGGGACGGAACCCAAAGCTTCATGCATTGCAGCCAAGCACTCTGCCAACTGCACTGAGTCCCCAGACCCCAAACAATCTTAGGAACACACAGGCAGAGAACTCACATGTTCCCATGTTAAAACTACAGTAATCAAGGCTGTGTGAGCCAAGCTTGGTAGTACGGACTTCTAATTCCAGCTACTTGAGAAGCTGAAGCAGGAGATTTACAAGTTCAAGACCTGCCTGATTGACCGGGTGAGTTCAAGGTCAAACTGGACAACTTAGTGGACAAACTGGTCTCAAAAAAGAAAAAAAAAAAAAAACTAAAAAGAGGATGAGGAATATAGCTCGAGTAGAAGACTTGCCTATTAGCATGCTTAAGGCTCTAGTACCAAAAAAAGAAGAAATGTAAAGGGAAGTCCTTTCCTATAACTAATCTTATAGAATACTGCCTATGTTTCCTTCCAACCGTTTTAGCACTTCAGGTTTTAAACTGGGGTGTTTGATCCACTTGTGAACTATCATAAATATAAAATATATGGGCATATAGATCAATGGAGTAGAATTAAAAGTCCAGAAATAAACTCAATTTTAGAGTCAACTGACTTTTTTTTTTTTTTTACAAAAGTGCTAAGAACATTGTATGCCAAATGTAGACAGAAATTTCTCCAGTCCTGCCTTGCCTAGCAGTCCAGACGAATCTCCCCCACCTGCGGTCCCACAGCCGCTTATAAAATGATTACTCAGAGGCTTATATTAATCACAAACTGTATGGCCTATGGCTTCAGCTTCTTGCTAGCTAGCTCTTTCATCTTAAATTAACCCATTTCTATAAATCTATATGTTGCCACGTGGCCGTGACATTACCAGTCTGCTGACATCTTGTTGCTCCTTGGGTGGCGGCGGCGGCGGCAGCGGGCTCGAGTCTCCTCCGACTCTGCCCTTCTCTCTGTATCTCTGCTTGGATTTCCCGCCTGGCTGTAAGCTTTCTTGCCATAAGCCAAACAGTTTTATTTATTATCCAATAGTCTTTTCAACAAATGATACTAGACACTATATTCAATTAATTAGATAGCCATCTGTAGAACAAGGAACTTAAACTCCTCTCCACATCACCTATAAAAAGTAACTGAAAATAGGCAGGATATCGTACACACACGTAACTTCAGTTACTCCAGAGGCTGAGAGAAGTGTCATGAGTTTTGAGACTATCTTGAGCACACAGTGAATGGGGGAGAGGCTGGAGGAGTCTCAGAATAAAACAGAGATGTAAGTCATTAATACCTGGGATTAAACATTGTTGTCTTCTAGATTGGCTGGTCAGTCGTTTAAATCATTATGGCCTGGGACTAAACATTATTGTATTTTTGTTTGTTCTCTTAGAGTTCTAGAAGGCGAATGCAGGTCCTGAGGAATGCTAAGAAAGTTGCAAAGCATATGTAACAAAAGAAACAAACAGGCAAACTGAATTTCACCAAAGTTAAAATACTTTGTGGATCAAAAGACACTATCAGGAAAACACCATCACAGCTGGAGGAAAATGTGGACGGGAAAACTGGATGTATACACGCAAAAGAATGAAATTAGATCCATCTCTATCACCCTGCACAAAAATCTGATCCCAGTGGATCAAGACTTCAACTTGAGACCTGAAATGCTAAAACTGCTATAAGAAAACATAGGCTGTGTCCTGGAAGATACGGGTCTAGGAAAGGACTTTCCAAATATGCCTCTATTTGCGTAGGAGTGAAGGCCAACAATTTACAAGCGAAACTTCATACAACTAAAAACTTTCTATCCTGCTAAGGAACAGTCAACTAAGTGAAAAGGAAGCCCACAGAGTGGGACAGAATCCTTGCCAGCTATCCACGTGACAGAGGGTTCATATCCAGAATATACAAAAACCCAAACAACAAAGAGCCAAGAAAAAAAAAATGGCCCAATTTAAAAAATGGGCTAGGCTGAGGGTGTGAGAATGGGATAGCTGGCCATACCCTCCTCATCTGCTTTGTGGTGGTGAGGGCAAGGGAAAGATATCCCTTACCTCTGCCACCTGTGGTGGGTAAGGGAGCTGACCCTCCCCCGGACCCGCTGCAGCACTCAGGAAAGTTGACCCTGCACCTCGCCTGGGCAGCACAGTAGAGTTGACCCCATTGATGGGGGGGGGAGGACCACCCTGAGTATGTGAACATGGAAAAAGACCTGGTCCCACCCCTCATCTGCCATATGGTGGCATGGGCAGGGTAGAGACGCCCTATGCCCTCCCCACTTCAACACCTGAGGCAGGTAGGAGAAATGACCCTGAGGTCATAAGCATAGAAGAGTAGGAGAGCTGCCCCTGTCCCCCACCAGCTGCAACACTTGGGATAATAAGCCCTGTACCTTGCCTGGGCAGCACAACAGAACCAGTCCTGTTCGTGGAGGTGTGAATGAGCCAGCCCTGAAGTTGTGAGTAGAAGGGAGAGATGTCCCTACTACTCATCTGTCATGTGATAGCATGGGGGCCGGAGATGCCCTCCCCAACTCCCAACCCCACCCATCAATGCCTGAGGCAGGTGGGAGAACTGGCCCTGAGGTCGTAAGAGCTGGAAAGTTGTCCCTGCCCCTCACCAGGTGCAGCACTCAGGTGAGTGGCCCCTACACCATACCTGGGCAACACAGTAGAGCTGGCCCTGAAGGTGTAGGTATGGGAGAACTGACCCTGAGGATGTGAAAGCAGGAGAACCGGCCCCACCACTTGCTCATCGCTGCAAGGGGTGAATCAGCCAGGGCAAGGCAGAGCTCATGCTGGTGGTGAGGACAGGGGAGAGCTGGCAGGCTGATCAACCCTGCAACTACCCAGGCCCAGAACCAGGGCTATGTGTTGGCCCACCCCAACATCCACCCCATCTGTGATCTGTTGGAGCACGTAAAGGGACCAGTCCGGCAGACCCAAAGCTACAGGATCTCCATGACACAGGGTAGCAACAGGAAAACCAAGAGGAGCTCCAGAGAGGGCCCAGCATTGATAGTGTAGCAGAAACCAGAGGTCTCCAACCGAACCAATGACTCTTTGCAATGAACTCTTGCAAGTAAAGATATATGGATAAAGTGTTTACTGTGTGACTCACTGTGTCACACTGCAGCTTCCATGACAAGACTGATTTTTCCTTTACATTTTTTGTTTGTTTTTGTTTCTTTTCTTCCTTTTTTTTCTCTTAAATTTTATTTTATTTTATTTTATTTTTGGGGAGGTGTAGCTATAAGTTTCTCCAGTCCCACTCAGCCCCACAGTCCTGCAGTCACTTATAATAATCACTCAGAGGCTTAATATTAATTGCAAATTATATGGCCTATGGCTCAGGCTTTTTGCTAGCTAGCTCTTATAACTTAACTCAACCCATAACTATTAATCCATGTATCACCACATGTCCTGTGGCTTTACCTGCGTCCCATTACATGTTGCTCCTTGGACGGCAGTTTGGTGTCTCCCCACCACTCTCCTTTCTCCCCTCACTATCTCTCTTAGATTTTCCCACCTGGCTCCATCCCGCCCTGCCATAGGCCAATGCAGCTTTATTTATTAGCCAATGGGAGCAACACATATTCATAGCATACAGAAAAACATCCCACAGCAGGGAGGTTGCAAGGGCAGAGGGCGGATACAAAGGGACAAGGAAATGAATGGAATGGAGATGCATGATGCAAAAGACACAAAGAATAAATAAAAAGAAAATTTTAAAAATAAATAAAAATAAAATCAAAATGGGCTAGGACAAGTTAGGGGAGGGGGAAATGTAATCTGAATATACTATATAACTTTTTTTTTTAAATGGGCTAGGATCTTAACAGAGTGCTCTCAATAGAAGAAATAAAAATGACTAAGAAATACCTGGAAAGGTGTTTATCATCCTTAGCAATTAGAGAAATGTAAATTAAAACAACTTTGAGATTTTATCCCATCCAGTTATAATGGCTAAGATTAACAAAACAAATGACAAATTCTGGCAAAGATGGGGGGAAAAGAGACCCTTCATTCACTGTTGGTAGGACCACAAACTCATGTGGCCGTTTTGGAAATCAGTATGGAGAATCCTCAAGAAATAAATGTGCTGTAAGACCCAGCTATACCACTCTTTGGTATATGCCTAAAGGACTCCACACCTACTCCACAAATACTTACTCAGCAACATTCATTGCTGCCCTAGTCACAATAATAATGAAAATGCACTACATATACACAACAGAATACTATTCAGCTGTAAAGGAAAAGAAAATCATGGAATTTGCAGGTTAAGTTGGTGGAACTTGAAAAGATTCTACTGAGGGAGGTAACCAGACCCAGAAAGACAAACACTGCATGTTCTCTCTCATCTACAGTTCCTAGCTCCATGTCTTCAGATATAAATGTAGCTCTCATTCTTCATCAAAGAAGTGTCTCGGCTGGGAGGTAGTGGTCCATGCCCTTAGTCACAGCACTCGGAAGGCAGAGACAGGCAAATCTCTAAGTTCGAGGCCAGCCTGGTCTACAGAATGAGTTCCAGGACAGCCAGGGCTACACAGAGAAACCCTGTCTCAGAAACAAACAAACAAACAAACAAAAAAGTTTCTCTTTACAGCAAAGAGAAGATCTCTTTACAGCAAATAGAGATCATTCCAGAAAACCACAACTGGACACAATGCAGAGATCATCAGATGTGGGGAACCCAGCCCCAACGGTTACATCTTCAGCACAACTTCGGTACCCAAGTTCAGGGAACACTGCAGAATAGGGGGTGAAAAGATTGTAGGGGCCAGAGGACCAAGAAGTCTGCTGTGAGACTGTGTCTCCTAGAAATGGCTGCCTAAATGGGACCTAAACAATGGCAATGTCAATAGACAACGCTAACTCAGAAGGAGGGCAGTCTCATGGAGTCCCGCCCTTGGACAAAGAACTACAGGCAATTAATGACTGCTGAGAGAGAGAGAGAATTAGCCTCTCCTGGAGACGAGCCCTGTAATTGGTTATCCAATACTAAGTGGTAAGCCCTGAAATCATATATACACAAACAAAAAAAATGGGCTCATCAGGTACATATGTATACACACGTGTGTGTGTGTGTGTGTGTGTGTGTGTATCTATATATACAGATATATATAAACAATAATAAGAAAAAGAAACTAGTAATTTGACAGGGAGACAAGGAAGAACATGGGTAGGGACAGAGGGAGGAAAGTGAAGGAAATGATGTAATTATATATCTGCAGCACATACATCTGATAAGGGACTAGTAGAGAGAACTATAATGCAACAATAAGAAGACAAATACATTTTAAAATGGGTAAATGTAGGAATTTAGCAGGGTTGCTGCATCTGGGGTAGACATTAGAATGACTAGTTTTCACTG
>CABHPR010126498.1:8688-21469 GCA_902168415.1 Peromyscus melanophrys | reverse complement strand
TCAAGGCAGCCTAGAATACATAATGAGACCTAATCTCAAAAAGAACATGGGCTGGGGACCTGTCTCCACCCTATGAGCAGCCTTTCCTGCCTGGACCCCCCCTCCCCACCCCCACCCCCATGCATGAGCAGTGAATGAGTGTAGGACCTCCGGTAATAAGCTTGGTGCTCCTGGGTAAAGCCAATTGTCTCTCAAAGGACCACCCAGGAACCCCAGGACACCGGTGCCTATGACTTCAGTGTCTATCACCTTATGTGACTATAGGGCGCCCAGCAAGGAAGGAGACTGCAGCAGCATCCTCCTGCCTGGGGAAGATGGGGCAGAGACAAGCTGCTGCTGGACCAGGGTGTGTGACCCCCATTCTCTTGCAGGGAGTCCATGAGTCCAGGGGTGTGACCGAGGACTACCTGCGCCTGGAGACACTGATCCAGAAGGTGGTGTCACCATACCTGGGCACCTATGGCCTCTACTCCAGCGAAGGGTCCTGCACCCATTCCTGCATTCTTGGTGGGTGCTGCCTGGGGCTGGGGCTGGAGCGATACAATAGTGTGGGCAAAACCAGGAGACCAGCTACAGTCACACAGCCTGGCTGTCCTGTGCACCTGCCTGGCCCTGCTGTGTGCACACCTGGACCCCCAGGGTAGAGGGTGTTTGAGGGTAGCAGGTAACCCCTAGAACAGCGATGGCCCTCCACAGAGACCCACCATGCGGGGAGCCTCCCGCATCTCCTAGATGTCACGTCTGTACTGGCTCAGGGAGGGGTGAGGTAAAAGGAGGCCCTATAGAGTCTGGTGGGTCCCTCAGAGGCCAGCCATGTTATCCCTTGTTCAGTGGTATCTGGGCACTTTCTGCGTCCCAGCCCAGAGACCAAGCCACACCCTTCTTCGTAATTCTGGTCTAGCAGGGAAGATGTGTCGGTGAGTCCCCATGGTGACCACTGGGTTGCAGGAGGGGATGCAGACTAGATGGTAGGAATAGACAAGATGGGATCACTTGGAAGGCTCCCCATCATCTGGGTTGCTACCTAAGGTATAAAGCCCTGGTATTAGGTGTGCCTCAGCTCAGGCAAGTTAGAGCTGGAGAGCTTTGCACCTCCCAGGACCTGTTTGTCTGTAGACAGCAGGATACCTGGCCGTCAAGAAGACAACCCCTCCTGATCCAGAGAGGCTCCCTGACAGAGCTTGCTGTACCTCAGGAGTGCCACCCCTTGGTTACTGTTGGACATTGCAGGGTCCTGCTTGGGAGCCTTACTCCCGACATGGCCTAGGGAAGACTGGTACCTAAGAACCATAGGCTTCCGTGGGTGAGGAGAGTGAGACATGGATGTCCGATCATTCACAGGTCACTGACAGCTTGCAGATTTGAACCTGGGCAGCTGAGGCCTCACTGCCTATTCAGGCCAAGGCTGGGAATGTTAGTTAAAGTCCTCTAGCTGGGGCAGGAGGCTTGTACCCAGGGGCTGGTGAGGCTGATCCAGAACTAGCGGCCACTGAGCCTTTTACTGGCTGGCCCATCTGTGGGTTAGACACCTGATGAGGAGCCTCTGCCCAGAGGTGGGACTTGGGACATGCAGGGGACACGTGGGTCAGCAGCACACCGTCCTGATGTCTATGACTGTGTCTTTTCCTGTAGAGAAACGGCTCCTGCGCCGCTCCCGCTCCGGGGATGTCCTAGCCAAGAACCCAGTGGTGCGATCCAAAAGCTACAACACGCCCCTGCTCAACCCCGTGGCTGAGCACGAAGCGGAGGGCACAGCGGCCGGTGGTACGAGCATCCGTAGGCACTCAGTCTCTGAGATGACGTCTTGTCCTGAGCCCCAGGGCTTTGTGGACACACCTGGTCAGGGCCCTTCGGGGACCTTCAGGTCCTCTCCAACGCCCCACTCAGGGCCTTGCCCCAGCAGACTGTACCCCCCTGCCCATTCTCCCGAGCAGGGCCCAGCCCACGGCTCCCCACCCACCTCCAGCCCTGAGACACTGGTGGACCAGATCCTGGAGTCCGTGGACTCAGACTCCGAGGGAATATTCATTGACTTTGGGCGGGGTCGTCACTCCAGTGTGTCTGACTTTGATGCAACTGGAAGCCGACCGAGTGTTGTGTGATGACCTGAGGTTAGTTCCTGTTTTTACTGGCCCGTGTGTGTGTGTGTGTGTGTGTGTGTGTGTGTGTGTGTGTGTGTGCGCGCACGCGCATCTGTATATGTGTGCGTGAGAGACTTGTTACTCTTTCCGAATCTCGCCAGCCCCCTTGTCACACTGCCTTGGTCACTTTTTACTCCCAGTCTGTTTGAAAACCTCTCCACTTCCCATGCTCACCCCAGGTCTGATTGGGACATCCGGTTGGCACCACCCAGATACTCAGCCACCTCGAGGATGTGGTCACCATGTGCCCTCCTGCCTGCCCCGCCCTTGGTGCCCACACCTACCCAGGAAAATGTGAAGCCAGTGGGTTCTGCCTATGCCAGCCCAGCTTGGCCCCCACAGTGGCGGGACTCACGCCACAGCCAGACCTGCCTCCCTCTGCCCTGGGTGGCCATGAAATAGGAAGGCATGAAATAAAGTTACAGCTCCAGGCTCCTGTCTTCCCCCAGTGTCCTTCTGGGACCCCCACCTCATGGAACTTCTCCCTCCTGCCAGGGGTACATTCCCAAGCTGAGGCCATGGCTACTTGCCCATTGTCCACTCTTCCACTGTTTTCAGGGCAGTGTTGCTATGTTATCTTGATGGAAGGGTCCAGAAAGTATATAAGGTAGGCCTGAAACCTTAATGGATGATGCTTAGGTACAAGACAGGAGCTACTGTGGATCCCTGGTCCAAGCCCCCAAGCATTGGCTGGGAGGGACCCACTGCAGCCAGGGAGGGAAGGGGGTCACATGAGATCTACAGATCTTGCCCTTTCTTTGGTGGGGGTTGCTGAAGACCGTCCTGGCCTGGTGGGACAGGCAGCCCAGCCTTCCCATCTGCCCTAGGAGTGGTTCTCTACCTCTGGAGAGGTTTACCCAGAGTCTGAGGGTGGTGTTAGGACCTCCCAGGTCTGCAAATGGGCTGGTTCCACTGCCTGGTAAATGGGCATAAGTGTTCTTAAATGCTGGCAGGATTGCTGCAGGCTTGCACCAGCCCAGCGGCTTAGCCTGACAAGCCATGCCTGGAGTAGGCCTCTGTCCCATTGAGATCCTCTTTAGAGCCAGGGAGAGTCTGGTCCTTCTTGATCACATGCTGACCCCTGCCCCAAACCCTTCAAAGCACTCAGGTCTTGATTGTCTTCTGGGAATAACAAGCGAATAACAGACCCAGGAGCAGAGTAAACAGATCTGGCCAGAAAATAGGATAGGAAGCAGCTACTTCACGCTTGAACTGCAGGCCTTGTGGGTCCAGGGGTTCTGCTGGAGATGTTAGGACAGAAGGTCCCCTGCCTCCCAGGGTGGGAGAAACAGCCTGTTCCCACCTGGGGTGGCCTGTTTGAGTTTCTGTGCTGCCTGTGGTCAGGGCACATGCTGAACTCACAGGGTGTCTTAGTCAGGGTCACTATTGCTGTGATGAAGCAAGACTCAAAAGCAACTTGGGGAGGAAAGAGTTCATTGTTTTGGCTTACATATCCAGACTCGCAGTCCATTGAAGGAAGGTGAGGCACAAGCTTGGAGGCAGGTGCTGATGCAGAGGCCATGGGGGATTCCTGCTGGCTCTTCATGGTTTCTTCGGCCTGTTGTCTTTTGTTGTTTTGAGACAGAGTCTCTACATAGCCCTGGCTGTCCTGGAACTATGTAGACCAGGCTGGTCTCCAATTCACAGAGATCCACTTGTCTCTGACTCCTGGATGCTAGGATTAAAGGCCTGGACCACCACCACCAGCTCAGCCTGTTTTCTTAGAGAACCCAGGACCACCAGCCCAGGGGTGGCCCCTCCCACAATGGATTGTGCCCTCCCCCATCAGTCACCAAATAAGAAAATGCCCTAAAGGCTTGCCTGCGGCTGGATCTTAGGGAAACATTTTCTCAATTGAGGTTCCCTCCTCAGACATCTAGCCTGTGTCAAGCTGACATAAAACTAGCCAGCACACAGGGCTTTGGAAAAGTGACCTCCAGGGACCCAGGGGAGCAAGAGCCATCCCAGTCTTAAGACAGGCAGGGCATCAGGCTGGAACCTGAATCAAATCCCTGGCTAGAAGCTGGCCGGATTGCTGCGGGCTCTCAGGGAAGTGAGGTAGGCTTGGGACCTGGTTAAGCTGTGCCACCCTGCCTCCCTCGGTACCAGCAAAGTTTCATCTTCAGCCCTCACTTCTCTGGAACCTCTTTGAGAGGTGGGAGTGGAATTATGGTCAGAGGCTTCTACTGTGTGTGTGGGGGGAATTCTGTAAGCATGGTGGACAGTCATAGCCAGTTAGATTAGGATTCTCTAGAGGAACAGAACTGATGGACTATACGTAAGAAGTAGGCTCTAAAGCCAGGGAAGGAATGGACTCTTCAGCAAGAGTGAGAGCAAGCAGGCAAAGAGCGAGCTTCCTTCTGCCACACCCTTTATATAGGCAACTACCAGACGGTGGACCCAGATTAAAGGTGGGTCTTCCCACCTCAAAGATCCAGATTAAAAGTGGGACTTCCCACTTCAAATGATTTAATTAAGAAAGGAAATCCCTCACAGGTGTACCCAACCGCTTGTCAAGATGTAGTCAAGCTGACACCCGAGACTAGCCATCACACCAGGTGTCCAGAGACTGGCACACCAGGATGCGCCACATATGAACATGTTGCTAGGATGTCCCACCCACTCCTTGGGAGAGCCCTGAGCCAGGGGGCCCAAGTTCCTAGCTGAAACGTCATGGTTTCGTGGTTTGTAGTCCCCCACTCCAGGCAGCTCAGTCGCTCTTCCACTGAGCTCCCAGACCTGTTCCAGTTCCAGCCCTGTGTCCTGCTACTAATTAGTTACTACTAAATCAGCGTGGGGCCCCAGGGGAAGCCCCAGTGGGGGACTCTCGGTGTCCTAGGCTGGTTCCGTTGGTTCCCTGGGCCCGCCGCCTCCCTCTGCAGACCTGCACGTGTGTTTCTGCCACCCATGGGTTGCATGGAAGGCAGATGTTTGTCACAAATGACAAGCCCTACTAACTGATCAGAAGTTCAGCACACAGGGAGAACATGAAGAAGGCCCATGACTGTCATGGGGTGGGACACATGACAACATGATGTCTATTGGCCATCAGCTCTGAGCCTCAGTTCACTCTCTTGAGGGGAGGGTGGGGATATAGGGAGCACACAGAAAACAGCTCTGGGGGATTTTTATTGTTTTAATGTTGAGTGGGGTGTGATGGCATTTTCCTTTAATCCCAGTACTTGGGAGGCCAAGGCAGATGGACCTCTGTGAGTTCAAGGCCAGCCTGGGCTACAGAGCTAGTTCCAAACCAGCTAGAGTTCCATGATGAAACAATGTCTCAAAACAACAATAAAATGACGTTGAAAATATTTTTCAACTGGAGTGACTCCTGGTAACTGACACTTTGTTTTGTGCTAACTCCCAAAGGCTTCTGGGACAGTAAACAGCACCGCACCCTTCTATGGAGAGGATGTTGTCTTGGGCTTTAAAACTTGGCATGTTGGAATGTGTGTCCATCTTTTTTGTAGCTTTTTATTGATTCTTTGTGAATTTTACGTCATGCACCCCAATCCCACTCATCTTCCTGGTCCCTCCATATCCGCCCTCCACCCTTACAACCTCCCCTCCCCAAAGAAAACAAATTAAATAATAAAAAGTAAAAAAAAAAAAAAAGAATCTCACCGTGGAAGCTGTGGCATGTCATGGTGTGTCGCCCAGTCCACCCTTTTGCCCAAATCGTTTTGCTTGCAAATGTCCATTGCAGTGAGTCCTTGGTCTGATTTGAGGCCTCTGGCTTCTGCGACACTATCAATGCTGGGTCCTCGGAGAGAGGCTCCTCTCCGGTGTCCCGTTGTTGCCCTGTGTCTTGGAGATCCTGCAGCTTTGGTTCCGCAGGACCAGCCCCTTCGCACGCCCCAGCAGTTCTTAGATGGGGTGGATGAGATAGATGTCAGCCAGCCCTGGGAACACAATCAGGGTAGGTTTCACCTTCAGCAAGCCAAGCCCTCGGCTCAGTTCCCATCACTAGAGTTCGATGATACAAAGATACCACGGCTTAAGGCTGAAGATGTGGGTCAGTGGGTAGACTGCCTGCTTATTAATATGCACGAGGCCCTGGGTTTGATCTCATGGTGACTCACACCCAAACTCATCCTTAGCTCCACAGTGAGTCCAGCTGAGGCCAGCCTGGGTCACGTGGACCCTGTCTTTTTGTTGTGTATTGTTGTTTTGAGACAGGGTCTCAAGCTATGTAGCCCTGGCTGGTCTGGAGCTCACTGTAAACCAGGCTGGCTTCCAACTCACAGAGATCCCTTGCCTCTGCCTCTTAAGTGCTGGGAATTAAGGTGTGTGCCACCATCCCCCACTGAACCTCTGTCTTAAAAAAAAAAAAGGAAAAAGAACCATCACTTTTCCGTCAAGCTATCAGACACCTGGGCTTTATCTCCTGCTGTTTGGAGGCAACGGCAAGCCAGGTCATGAGCCTCAGCGAGGCTGATGGGAAATTGAGGGGTTTTGTGTCTCACATGGGGGTCTGGTTAGTGTTGGTGTAAGAATCGTGCTTCCTGCCTGGCCTCTCCCTCACACCCACAGGACCTAGAACCCAGTAAGAAAGAGGGCCTGGTTACCTGGATTCCTCCGCTTCCTCTGCCCCACCCTGTCCCAAGTCCACTCGCCATACTTCTGTGACTCCTGCACTCAGCCCTCAGCAGCCTGGCCCAGACCGCACAGACAGGGATTAGGGCACAGTACTCCTTTGTCCCCAATTCTGCAATGCTCCCCTGTGCCCTCGGGATAAAAGCCACTCCGGTGGCTTGGTGGTGAAGGTCATTGCATTCATACAGAGAGGTACACTGACCTTCCCATCAGCTCCCTCGCAAACGTGCTCACAAGGTACAGGATTGAACCTCCTCGGTGCCCTTTTCAACAGTCTGTCTACCTGGCTAAAGCCTCAGCTCTTGGAGCTCCCAGGTTCCCCTGCACCTGTGCCACACAGCACAGGAAGTGTGTTGGGAGTGGGGAGGGGGGACTGCCTCCCTCCACCCCCTTCATTGCTCTCAAAACCTTTGAAACTTCTACCAGGGAACTGGCAGCCGCACCTGCTTCCTGAAGCCCCAGGCCTCTTCCCACCCACTCTGTTGGAAGCTTCGCTGTCCTGTCTCCACAGTGACACTGGGACTTTGGCTGAAGTTCCAGCACTCACTCTTCACACATACGGTCATCCCTCACACACACATCCCCACTCACATGTTCATATACACACGTACAAAGACATACTCCTACACCCACACATACATGCTTGTATACTTAACCCACTCACAGTACATGTTCACACTGGCCTGTACACACAACCCAGGAAGGGGGGCCTCCTGGCCCTCCTCTGGATGGGTAGGTATGCTGTAGAGAGGGTCTGCAACTCCTCAGCTCACCCCCACTTTCCCAGAGTACCCGCATCATTTCTGGGCACCACTGTTTGACCACAGATTCAGGAAAGCACTGCTCTAAGCTCTGCCTGTGTTTGCCAGACCCTAGACCAGGCAACTTGGAGGCCACAAAAAGGACACAGGCTGGGGCAACCAATCCAACTGTTTTTGGTTTTTTGTTTTGTTTTGTTTTGTTTTTGAGACAGGGTGTTGTGGGATGTCTTTCTGTATGCTGTGAATATGTGTTGCTCTGATTGGTTGATAAATAAAGCTGTTTGGCCAATGGCAAGGCAGAATAAGGTTAGGCAGTACATTCCAACTGGAAAGAGAGGAAGAGGAAGAGGAGAGGCAGAGGAGAAGAGACGCTGGGAGCCCTGCCAGGGGGAGCAAGACATGAAAGTACCTGTAAGCCACAGAGCCACATGGTAACTTACAGATAAATGGAAATAGGTTAAGTTATAAGAGCTAGCTAGTGAGAAGATTGAGCCATTGGGCCATACAGTTTGTAAATAATATTAAGCCTCTGAATGATTATTTTATAAGTGGCTTCAAGGACCTGGTGAGACACCGGAAAACTTCTGACTACAACAGGATTTCTCAGTGTAGCCCTGGCTGTCCAGGCATTCACTCTATAGACCAGGCTGACCTCGAACTCACAGAGATCTGCCTGCCTCTGCCTCACGAGTGCTGGGATTAAAGGTGTGCGCCACCACTGCCAGGCAGCATTCTTATATTTCCTACAGACAAGCTGGGAGCACCGAGGGGGCTGGAATGGAGTGTGGCAGGGCATGGTTCTTGGCTATGGCCAAGTGGAGAAGAAAGAAGGGATAGAGAGGGAAAGAGGGAGGGGTTGAGGGAGAAGAATGGGAGGGGGGTCTGGTCCTGAGCCCCACCCTCACAGTGGCATGGTCTGCCAGTTACGGTTATTGTGGGCCTTCCCTCTCAGTGACCTTGCCTACACCTTTCTGAAGGATAATTTGTTTGGGGGAGGGAGGGAGGGAGGGAGGGAGAGAGAGAGAGAGAGAGAGAGAGAGAGAGAGAGAGAGAGAGAGAGCACAAGAGAGAGGTGCATACAGCAACAGTAGCCCCTCCCAGAGCTCTCTGTAGCCCAGGTTAGACTATCACACACAATGATGCCTAGCTAATACTGTGAATATATTGAACACCACTGAGCTATACCCTGGATTCACAGTGTTTCCCAGACTAAACACATACTCCTGCCTCAGCCTCCAAAGAACTGTGACTATGTGCATATAGGCTACCATCCTTGTTCTGAAGTGCACGTTTTAAAATGATAACAATGTTAGCATCCCCCCTTCTCCCCCATGCATACACACAGGATCTCTCGTAGCTCAGGCTGCCTTTGGGCTTCTGTAACTGGGGTTACAGGCACGTGCCACCACACTTGGCTTGTAATGATAAACATTCTATCATATTGTGTTTATTTATAGGCAGGGTCTCATTATCTATCCCTAGCTGGTCTCAAACTCACTATGTAGACCAGATACTGGCCTCCAGCTCACAAAGATCCACCTGCTTCCCACGTGTTGAGGCTAAAGGCTTGGAACACTATGCCTGACTTAACATATTATGGTGCTTTGAATAAGAATGGTCCCCATAGGCTCATATACTATTTGAATGCTTGGTCCTCAGTTGGTGGAATGGTTTGGGAAGAATTTGGAGGTGTGGTATTGTTGGAAGAGGTGTGTCATTGGGGACTTTAAGGTTTCAAAAGCCCATACCAGGCCCAGTCTTACTTTCTTCCTACTGCTTACAGAGCAGGATGTAAGCTCTCAGATACTGCTCCAGCTCCGTGCTTGACTGTACTAACCCTCTGAAGCTGTAAGCCAGCCTCCAATTAAATGCTTCCTCCTGTAAGTTGCCTTGGTCATGGTGTCTCTTCACAGCAATGAACAGTAACTAAAATATACAGCCTTTAAATAAATGTGGCATATGTGTATGCTGGAATATTACTCAGCCTGGAAAAAATCAATTCAAGGGGCTGGAGAAATGGCTCAGTCGTTAAGAGCATTTGTTGCTCTGATGGAGGACCCAGATTCAGTTCTCAGCACCCACATGGTATCTCATAACCATCTACAACTCCATTTCCAGTGGACCTGATGCCCTCTCCTGATCGATCTCCACAGGGACCAGGCATGCACACTCACACATGTAAAATAATAAATCCAAGAAAATAAAAAAAGGGAACTCATACAATACTAAAACTTGGGTTGGCCTTGAAGATGTATAAAGGAGGGAGATAGACTCAACAATTCTTAGTCTCCTATGGAATATGGAATGTGACCCTTGCAAGCCTAGATACTAAAGACCAAGAGAAGAGGCCCCCATTCCAGCAGGAGACCCTGGTCTCTGAGCTCCAAGAATGTCCACTGGTCAGTTGGTGATGTCTTGAGGGCCTAGAGAGGAGTAGGGTCCTGGGTAGAGGAGCCTACACAGGGAATCAGACACATCCCCTGACAATGAGCCTCTACATGGCATCTCCCAGTGTCCTCTATGTTCACATCCTGAGTACATCCATGTCTTGTAGACTCCTTGTGTTGAGCAGGGTAATGGGACCAACTCTAACCAGAGCGCTCTCAGGGCTTAGATGGGGGAGCCTTCTGGAGCTGCAGCATCATTATTGGGTGGAAAACCCCGTGGGCTGTCTCTCCCTCGCTACTGGGACCAACAGCATTCCAGGTGGGCTGCAGATGTGTGGCATGCATGAGGTGTGCACGAAGCTGGGAGAAGACGCTGAGCCTGGGGGTCAGGGATGGGAGATGGGGTGCTGTCATTTTGGCAGTAGCACTCAGTGTGACATGAGTACACATGCCTCTTTCCAGGACTCTAGAGGTTTATGGGGTCTCCAGACGGAGAGAAGGCTGATGGGAGAATACTACACTGTGTTCATGTATCCCCTCTACCTCTCCTGGAGACAGTCAGTACCACTAGCATTGAGTCTGAGATGGCTGCTGTGAGATATCAGGCAGGCCAAACAGCCTCAGTTTCTCCATTTGAAGCAAGGGTCTTTGCAGATTCTGGTGACTTTGCTGGTCTGTGCCTGTGACTCACATACTGGGTTATAAAGCCACATGACTGAGCGCTGCACAAAGGCTGTGTTCAGCAGCACATGGGTCCTTAGTGGGCTTTGACCTGAAGGTAATAAGGGCTCAATTCTAAACCACTGGCTTTGCCCCCAGGACCCTCCCCTCCTTGATGGATATGTTTGTAGAGAGGGCAAACCAGCTCTAACCAGCTGTAAAAGGTTATTAAAATGCAAAGGATCACCACATTATCTGCAGAAACAATCTCTCATCTCGGGACTCTCTGGGACTCGACACAGCTTGTGTTTGGTGGAGATGAGAGCAACATGGGGATGCTGGTCAGGGAAGGGTCTTATGTGTGAGCCACTTCAGCAGCCCCTGGCTGAGGCAATGCTGATTGCCTGGTGGTAGGAGCTTTCCAAGTTGTTAGGAGTGGGGAGCCACACGCAGGCTCAGCTTCCAGGAACAGTGTCCAAAAGCACCCCACGGAGCAGAGTAGGCCTAAGAACAAAGCCGTGACTAGTGTAGCAACCCACAGGAGGCTCCACCCCACAGGAGACTCCACCCACATGAGGCTCCACCCACAGGGAGGCTCCACCCCACAGGGAGACTCCACCCACAGGAGGTTTCAATCTACAAGAGCCTCCACCTCACATGGAGACTCCACCCCATAGGAGACTCCACCCCTCAGAAAACTCCCACCCAGTAGGGAGACTACTCCACAGGAGACTCCAGTTGCACTGATCCAACATCAACAGCCACAGCAGCCATACCCAGAAGGTCCCCGGTCCTTAGCCTGAAGCCTCTTTGCACACCACCTCACTCCACCCCATCCCCCTTGCAGGGGTCTCTGCAAACTCCATAGCTGGCAGAGTAATAATCCGTGAGAGGCAAGAAGGCAGTTGGGGCCAACGTGACTCAGTAGCCGGTGTTGGTTCAAGCATTGACTGTCTGACCTTGAGTAGTTTATTTCAGGTATATCTAAGCACAGCACAATTTGATGAAGAGTTTCCTGGTGGTGACAAACTCAGTCCCGTCCGTGTGCACAATAAAGCTTAAGGCATGACTACGTCGAAACACTTTGTAAAGCACAAATGGCATCTTCAGTAGAGATAGGTTCCGCAGATTCACTGAGACAACAGGCTCAAGACAAGGATCTGGGGGAGGAGAGCCTGGCCACACAGACGTCACCAAGGTCACCAGGCTGTTAACCATGTCTGCTCCCAGCCTTGTGGACAGAAAACAGGTTGTACATCTCTCCCCTCGAAGAGACAAGCCTGTGTGTTTAACATGTCTGGTTCCCCTAGTGCTTATGTGTGAGCACAGGGCCTACGTGCCTGCTACACACACACACACACACACACACACACACACACACACACACACACACATACACACACATATGCTGGACACAGTGGCCCTGGTAGCACAATGTGTCCCCAGTCAGCCCCCTCTCAGAGAGTGTCCCTCACCATAGTGGAGCCTGTCACTGTCCATCCATGCCCTGGTGGCCAAGGAGCCTGGGTTAACTAATCGTTAGGTCACGGTCCGTCAAGGAGGCTGTCTAGCTAGTTTTATGTCAACTTGACCTAAGCTAGTGTCACCTGAGAAGAGGGAACCTCAACGGGGAAATGCCCCTTTAGACAAGCCTGTGGGACATTTTCTTTCTTTCTTTCTTTCTTTCTTTCTTTCTTTCTTTCTTTCTTTCTTTCTTTCTTTCTTTTTTTTTCGAGACAGGGTTTCTCTGTGTAGTTTTGGAGCCTTTCCTGGAACTCACTTTGTAGACCAGGCTGGCCTCGAAAACAAAGAGATCCGCCTGTCTCTGCCTCCCGAGTGCTGGGATTAAAGGCGTGTGCCACCACTACCTGGCAACATTTTCTTAATTGATGATTGGTGTCAGAGGCCCAGGCAACTGTGGGCGGTGCCATCTCTGAACAGGTGCCATAAGAAAGCGAACTATAAGCCGGGTGGTGGTGGCACAAGCCTTTAATCCCAATACTCGGGAGGCAGAGGCAGGCAGGTAAGCCAGGTGGTAGTGGCACAAGCCTTTAATCCCAATACTCGGGAGGCAGAGGCAGGCAGATCTCTGAGTTTGAGGCCAGCCTGGTCTACAGATCAAGTTCTAGGACAGCCAGGCAGCCAGGGCTACACAGAGAAAACCTGTCTCGAACACTCCCCGCCACCATCAAAAACAAAGAAGAAGAAGAAGAAGAAGAAGAAGAAGAAGAAGAAG
>CABHPR010126496.1:0-10729 GCA_902168415.1 Peromyscus melanophrys | reverse complement strand
GAGCGCTTTTCACAAACAGCCTCTTTGAACTCGGTGCCTCACCATAGAGGCTGCCTTGGGGTGAACTACACTGAGGGACATGAGGACTAAATCTGACACAGTCGGAGTGACACAGCTATAGGTTTATATTAGCAAATGCCACCAATTATGGACTGAAAGTATTTGGGAAATTAACTGTCAGTACTGAACCTCTGCAGGGCATTTCCATGCCATTATTGTCTAAAAATACAAAGTTGTATCAATTTCTGAAAACGCATGTGCATTATGTTAGGTATTGTAGGTAATCTAAGATGGCTTAATATGGGGAAATGGTACATGTTGTGTGCAACTACTGCTCTGCTTTAGAGAAGGGATTTAAGAGTCTGAAGGTTTAGGTTGGACCTGGCTGGAAGGTCTTGAGAGCAGTTTCTCCAGGGACTCTGAAGGTGGATTGTTCTCATTTATAGACAGCTATAAATTAACCATGAAAATAGAGTGCTGTTGGAGAAATTTGGGACAATATACTCCTTACCCAGCTCTACAACCATTGAGCTACTTGGTGGCAATTATCATCTCAAAGTTACATTGCAGGAAAACAAGAAATAATACGGTCAGGACAATGTCATTGTGCTATCCCTAAGGGGCATGGAGGGTTGACCTGGGGCCCTTGTAGGATACTGAAATCCATGTTGCTGCTCAATTTCTTCTAGAAAATGATGTAATATTTGCCTAGAGTTTTGACACCTCCTCTAATATACTTTAATTCATCCATCCATTCATTGATAGCAATATACCATCTTACTATGTGGCTCAAGTTGGCCTGGAACTCATTATGTAGTCCAGGCTGGGTTCTGACTCATGGCTATCCTCCCATCTCAGCATCCTGAGTGGTGGTTTTACAGGTGTGCACCAGAACATCCAGCCTTTCATAAATTGTAAAGCATGCCAGGCGGTGGTGGCACACGCCTTTAATCCCAGCACTCGGGAGGTAGAGCCAGGCGGATCTCTGTGAGTTTGAGGCCAGCCTGGGCTACAGAGTGAGTTCCAGGAAAGGCGCAAAGCTACACAGAGAAACCCTGTCTCAAAAAACCAAAAAAAAAAAAAAAAAAAAATTGTAAAGCATGCCAAAATGACTTAGAATAGTATAGCAGAAATGCCTGTAACTCTTGGTTACATTGCACTTTTAAGGGATAATGATATTCCTTACAAAACTATTTTTAAAGTATTCTGAGCATAGCTAGCATGGTATTTTTCTCAGTATTTCTAATCATTCATTAATTAAATTCATGGCATGAATGGCAGAACTCACCCTGTGTGTGTGTGTGTGTGTGTGTGTGTGTGTGTGTGTGTGTATGTGTGTTTGTGTGTGTGTAAGTTCAGTCCCCAGACATTAACTCACCACTCTGATGTTCCTCTTTCCATCAACACTTGTCTCTCGACTCCTTCTTCGACTTATTGGATTTTTCCTCTTTCCTTGCCAGGGGTCTCATCCATTCTATCGTTATCTACTGAGTTTACTGTGCGTACTCTTCATGTGTACTCTTGTTTCCCAAAGTAAAAAGGGTATAATTCAACCCTTGTGTAGGAGTTTATTAGCCAGAGTGAAATGCAAGTGCATATGTGCATGGATGAGCTTGCACATGTGTGAATGTGGTGATGGACGCCAGAGGACAGCCTGAGGCATGTTACTCCTCAGGATCCATCCACATGGATTTTTTGAGGCAGAGTCTCTCACTGACCAGGAACTTCCCAGTTAGGCTAGGCTGAACTGACTGGCCAATAATCCCCAGGGTTCCTCCTGCCATTATCCCCTCAGCATGCTCAGCTTTAAAATGTTTTCTTTGAGAATTTCATAGATGTATATGCATTTTGAACATATTCATCCCCACTCCTCTGACCCAATTCCTCTGGGACACCCCACCCCAGTTATCTCCTTTCCAACTTCCTGTCTTTCATATCTTTTTAACTTTGGGCTTTTTTTATTTTTTTTATTTTTATTTATTTATTTATTTATTTATTTTTGGTTTTTTGAGATAGGGTTTCTCTGTGTAGCTTTGCTCCTTTCCTGGAACTCACTTGGTAGCCCAGGCTGGCCTCGAACTCACAGAGATCCGCCTGGCTCTGCCTCCCGAGTGCTGGGATTAAAGGCGTGCGCCACCACCGCCCGGCCAACTTTGGGCTTTTTTTTTTTGTTAAACCCACTGAGTCTAGTGGCCCCTACTATTGCACAGGTGTGGGGCTATCCACCAGAGCAAGAGCCAGCTACCAGGAGCCAAACCCCTGAAGAAAAATGACTCTCCTTCTCCCTGTAGCCATCAACTGCCGTAGCTGTTGAGCTAGGAGTGGGACCTTCTGAGCCCCAACTCTTCCATTCACAGCTATGGTTACCCGTATAAGACCTGCTCAAAATCAAGCTAGTCCACATGCCTGGCCGGGTGTTTGTTTGTTTAACTTGGGCTTCCTGGCTGAGCTGCGTCCTCAGCCCCAGGAACTACCTTCCTATGTCCTGTCTAGAGTTGCAATTTTGTCACACACAAGTCAAAGAGGCATTTTTAAAAAAAAAAAAAACAAAACAAATCTCATGGTCTGGGAGCAGACTGGTGAAGAAGGAAAGAGTTGATCGACACCGGTAAGCTGGCACCGCCTTAGCAGGGACAGCAGCATCTGTGACTGAGAACACTCCTGTCTGCTTCGGCTGCGGACACAGCAGTATCTCTGCGGTTGGAGAAAGATAACACAGGCTTCCCCGGGCATTCCCTAGTGTGATGTTTCTGGAGGTGATCTTTTTTCCACCGCTGTTTCTGTGCCGTGTACCTGCCAAAGCATTTGAAGGTGCCTGTGACTACTCACAGAGCCTGTCTGTAGGCCCTGACAGTAACAATAGGATAATGGAGAGTCACTTCACATTTCCTCTTTGGAGCTCCCAAGGCAAAATATTCTTCTTCCTTCCTTTGGACTCTGTGAAGTATTCTATTTGACTTCCTCTCCAACAAGCTGTCTGCCTCACACATTTAAAATCACCTCTCACGTTCATTTCCTCTGGAAAGCTCTTCTCAGGCCAACATAAACTCTCCTGAATAATGGTGTTAAATCCTGTGCATTAGTCTTAGTGTTACATTTCTCAAATGTCATGTAGTATTTTCCCAGGCTCCCAATGTGATCTGCTTGCGAATTCTCCTGTGCTTGTTTATTTAATCTCGGTTCCATTTATTACTATTGTCTCCATGGCCCTGAGCATGGCTGTTGCCTCTTCTCCCAAATTGTAAATTAGTGTTTTCTGGTCATGCGTGATTATTATGCCATTCAATCATCATCATCATCATTATCATCATCTCTGAGTGGTGGCACAATCCTAAGAACCCTTTCAAATCTCTCAGTCATTTTTACTCATGCAAAGTTGCTTATCACATTCATTTTTTTAAAGTAGCTTTATTAGTTTTGTGAAATTGCTGAATGTACCTGGCTTTAAAAAAAAAAAATTCAAGCAACACGTGAAAGTACAATAAGCTAGGCATGCTGGTATGCATCTGTAACCTGGAGTCTGAGTCTCATCGTGGAGGGACAGCAAGATCCTGCTTTAAAAATTCTTTTCAATAAACCGTTTTGAGGTATTTCTCTATTCTACATAAGTATACATATATGTATGTATATAATCTTACATAAATGTAACATGATTATATACATGGTTCTATAATGGTTCAGTTAGATGTATTAGATAGCTTCTTCTCAATACTAGATATTCATCAGTGTTTTTGATGTTTTCATAATCTGTGTCCTAGACATACTTTGCTGTATTTATGTTGTCTCTCAAGTTTTATGAATGGAATCAGTGCTACAATGAAGATGTCCATATATTCTTTTCCTTTTTTACATGTACTTGTAATCTTTTTATAGCCAGTATTATCTCTTCTGGGTTGAATTTCCAGAAGTAGAAATTCCCGAGTCAAGGCACATATAGTGCTACACCTTGATATACATCTGGCTCCACATTGGCAACTGATGTAGTTAGCTCACCCTACTAGGACACTCCCACTTTCTGTCTCATTAGTTCATCACTGCGCCTGAGATGTTTGTCGGAGGAGCATAGGGCTGCAAGTTGACAAACTGAGTCATCAATAAATTAATAACTGTTTTCAGACATTATTTTTTGTCGTTGATAGTGGGTGGAGTGGCCCTTTCATACTCTTCCTTTATTTTCATCCCTGGAAGGAGATGAGTTCACTGAAATCTCACACATGAGGATTTTATGGCAGTCAATTTAGATGAGCACCTGAACCCATTATACAGCATAATTCATACCTGATGTAAAGTGACAGATGCGAGGAAATCACATCAATATTCCCTTAGAGATGACAGTTTCTCAACAAGAATCCTTCTGAATCGATTAACCCAGCCACAGCTTGGCTTTGATGCAGTGACACTCTGCCACCAAGGGAAAGGCGCTGCTTGCGTATTCTGTGCGACATTGTCACCTGAGAAGTCTTACATTGCTGATCTCATTAAAGTCATTAAGTGCTTGGCAGGATTCTTACCCATCTAACTCCCTTGGTGTTCCACAATGCATAGAGAAAAGGGTAGGTAGCTCTTTTCCTATGACTTTTCTCTGCTCTAATGGGTATGGCAAATTAAATACACACATATTACTATATTATGGAAATTGGATTTGAGAAGGAGTGTCAAAGTAAAAAGGTATGACAATGATGACATTAAGTTGAGCAAAGGAGATGAACCAGAATTCAATGATTTTTTGTCTTCTTTTGTGTTATTTTCAGCTCTTGATAATGAACTTTGCTTCAACAATCTTAAAAATACTCTTTATGGCTTCTATTGAGCCCACTTATACCAATGGTTCTATACCAATGTCTATATTGCTTCCTGGGAGACACCAAACTCATCCTTGTGGAGTATGGCCTAGATGGTGGCATTTTTGAGAAGCTAACATGAAGCCAAGATTAAGAAAACCCGATTTTAAAAAAAACATTCAAAATGAATAGTAAAGTACAGAGTGTTTTTTGAAATTCCTTCACTTTCCCCCACATTTTGTTCAATGCCAACAAGGGAAAAAGCAGTTACCTATGTGTCTTTTACATTTACAAGCACATTTACATGTGACCCATACATTAGGGTAATAGAGTTTTCAGGGCCAGAAAGCATTATGTAGGTAATTTCCTGGTTGCTACTACTGGTGGAGTAATCTAGGGTAAAGGGCTCTGAAACTTTGCGGCACATCAGTCTCCTGAGGAATTCCATAAAACTCACCACCTTTCCACGGTTGAGGGTTTCAGCTGGGAGGGAGCTTTTTTGATGTGAACCATGGGCAGGTCTGATATGAAGGGACCCTGAATCACACTTTGCCAACACTGAACTGTAGAGTCCAGTGCTACTGCAGACTAGATCCTGCTCTCCCAAGACAACTTCAGGGATTTCATGATGGAGAGAGAGAGAGAGAGAGAGAGAGAGAGAGAGAGAGGAGAGATCTGAAACGTTTTAAATGTTTGTTTGAAAGGGTGGAGATATGAGTACAAAGGAAACATTTTGAGTACGATGTGATTATATCCAATTAGAAGAGATGCAGAAAACCTAAAGACAATGATAGCAAGGAAAAACTCAGTGTAACTCTGGGAGCTAGTAATGCAGCCTAGTGATGAGAACTTGCCTGGCATGCATAAGTCCTGGGGTTCGTGCCCAGAAAAGGTGTGTGTGTGTGTGTGTGTGTGTGTGTGTGTGTGTGTGTGTGTGTGTGTGTGTATGCTCAAAAATTAATGTAATGACTTAATTATGTGCAAGCTTATGGACAAAGGCACCTTTAGCCACAATCCCCATCGGGCTTTAGCACAGCACCCCACGGACGCCTGTCACTCTTTTCTCCATAGTTAACTCTAAGCTGGACTGTGTATGAGGCACCAGTTGGTTCTGTTTTGATCCAGATGCTTTAAACAGGCACAAGTGTTAATTCCCCAGACTTCCAAACCTTGTGGAAGGGAAGATATTTGGCATTCTGGACTTGCAGAGGTATTATTGACCATGGAATATAAACCTGCCACGATGACCAGGTCCATGAGGTCTGCTAATTTACTGAAAGCCGGTGTAATCCCATTGGGAAACTGGGACAGGAAGTTCATCCGTCTTTATCCATCTTAAAGCACATGGGCTGGTAGGGAAGGCAGTGATTTGGAGTGGGGCAGGACCATTGACGAAGGATCAAGGTGCATATGTGGGCCACTCAGCCATTCCTATAAAACTGTCTATTAGAACTAATACTTGTTAAAATCATTTCCCCTGTAGCACAAAATATGCTTTGGAACACACTGAATTAAAAGCATCAGCTACCATAAGATTTTTTTTTTCTTGCATAAAACTGATGAAGAAAGAAGCAAAGCATTGTGGGTTAATGGCTCAATACTGTAACTTGGTTTTGACCTCTCTGAGCAGATGAGGGATTAATTTATTTAACAAGAGATAGGAGTTACAATAACTAAAGACTTCCTGTACCTAAAATGCTCAAAAAATCTAAATTGGCATTTCTGTGGGCATTTTAAAATGTGAAATGTGCTCAGAATAATGAGCCATGTCTACTGTACTGAAGGAGATGTTTCTAGAGTTCCCACATGCTCTACTCCCTCAACCTTCCTGCTCCCAAACAGTTCCGGAAGACAGTTCAAAATGATGCTGTCTTAGAATGTTGTTTTTTTTTTGTTTTGTTTTGTTTTTGTTTTTTTTTTTTGGTTTTTCGAGACAGGGTTTCTCTGTGTAGCTTTGCGCCTTTCCTGGAGCTCACTTGGTAGCCCAGGCTGGCCTCGAACTCACAGAGATCCGCCTGGCTCTGCCTCCCGAGTGCTGGGATTAAAGGCGTGCGCCACCACCGCCCGGCTAGAATGTTTTAAAAGTAGGTTTCTGTTTTCTCTTTCAGCTCTCTCTCTGTCTGCATTCTCTTACTTGACTTTGACAGTTGGCTTTTGCTGGTGACTCCCACAGGCAGGGACCTCTCCCTCATCTCTATTCATTATAAGAATGGTTTGGAGGTCTAATTGCCTTTGCCTGTTAACACAAGGTAAGAAGAAGTGAAAGTGGTCTGGGTGAATAAGGCTAAGTGTTGGGAAATTAAAGGCAAAGGGGAGCCCAGTCTGTGATTCCCAGGTCATAAACATCACTGGTGACTTACACATGTGGCTTTGAACTCCCTATCAGCCAACCCTAAGGTAACGCTTAATCACCTGTTTCATAATATAATTCAACACACAGCTCTTCCCAGTGTAGACCCAGTATTCATTAAGGATTAATCCAAACTCCAAAATCCAAAATGCTGCAAAATATGACATATTTTGAGACCATTATGATGCCACAGTGGAAAATTCAAAACCCTATCTTACATAATGGGTAATAGACAAATATGGGTGGACTGAAATTGCTATTGAACATTTCCTCCAAGCTATATATATATAAGGTATACTTGTACTGTAATTGGAGTTTGTTTATGTTTGGATCACATTTTTGACATACTCATTATGTTTATGCAAGAATCCCCAAATTTAAAAAAAAATTGTAAGTATGAAATCCTTTGTGTTCCAAGCATTTAAGACAAAGGGTACTCAACCTTCACTGTGTCTCAAGGAATTTCCCCCCCATGCTACTTGCACACAGGCTTATTGCTTCACTATTCACAAAAGCGAGTTGATGAAGCCAGCTTAGGCATACATCAACAGAAGAACATCTAAAGAAAATATACACAGTGGAATTTTATCCAGCAATAAAGAAAAATGAAATCATGACACTTGAGGAAAAATGGTTGGAACTGGAAATCATTATGTTATGCAAAATAAGCAAGACTAAAAAAGACAAACACCATATGTGTCTTTCCTCACATGCAGAACCTAGATTTAAAATTGCATATAGTATATATGCATACGGATGTGTATACAGGTCATGAGAGGTGATCATGAGAGGGAAGAGACCGTAAGGGAGGCCATGGAGTGCATATGGCATGAAAGTATAAGTGAGCAACAGCTGGGATAAAGAAAGGAGACAGCTAGAGCAGGGCAAAGGTGAAGGCAGCTGGGGGAGGGGGATGGATTAGAACAGACCATGTCAGGCATCCAGAAACTTCAGCATAGAATTTATTACATTTTTTGCTTACTTAAAACATATTTTTTTAAAAAAAGTATTCCTTCTTCTGGATTCTCTGCAAAAGTACGTTGGAAGCAGAAGTAGGGGTCCTCAGAGCAAAAAGACTGTTTAACAATAAATATCATGGGCATGTGTCCCACGGTGTGCATCTATGCAGACTGATGCTGCAATCTTAAAACGACACCAGCAACAACAAACCAAGTCCGTGGAAAGAAGTTAAATGGAAAGAGGAGAGGGGCTCAGCCTTGCTTCCTCAGCTTATTCCTGGAGAAAGCATGGGCTGGTTGAGGTGTATTGGCGAAATTACTAAGGCCACTCCACGTAGTTAAAAGGAGATTTATTTAAAGGCGTAACTCACAAATGAAGGGATAGGTAGATGATGGGTTCTGGAAGAGACACAGCGCAGTCCGGCGGTGTTCTCTGGAGAACTTTCCTCGGTCTACCTCTCGCGTCCAGGTCCAGGAAACAAGAGAGCGCCGCGCATCCCGATCTCAGGTCTTCAGCCCTCCCTTGGCCCCGCCTTGTAGGCGTGATAGTTACGGAAGCCTCAAAGGGTTGGAACTTCCAGACCAAAGCTGGAATGGTTACCCACTACAGAGGTGTGGCTAGATAGCGTGAACTACTCAGCAGACCATGCTGTCTTCTGACCACACTGCATAGCAGGAGTCTCAGGCTGCCCCTCCCAGGCCTTTCTATTAGCAGTCTAGTGCATCCTGTTCTGTATGAAGAGCCTTCCACCCACGACTATGCTTCTGAGATTAGCTCTCAGTTACCCTTGTCAGTAGATTATCTTGTTTTTCATTTTGAGTATGCACATAACAATGCGTACACACGCCGCTGTTTTATCCATTCATTTATGGGTGCATTCTGGGTTGTTGTTAGGTTTGGTTATCACATGCAGAGTTAAATGCCACATAAAAGTCCTGGGATATCTTAGTTATGAAATGCAGATCTACTACTTTAAAAGATACTCTGGCTGAGGATTAGATGGCTATCTTCAATGAACTTGGAGAAATCTGTTGAAAAGCAAGCTGCCATCATCCCATCTTATGAACCAAATATTCCTTGAAAAATATTTTGGGAGTCAGGTTTCTTCCCACAGATAAGAGCTTTTGGGGGAAAAAACATTTTGAAGGTAGGTTTTTAAGTGTGATTTGAGGCTTTATGCTCAGCTTAGAAATTCCCTTGTTAAATCTAGCAAGTTTTATCAGTTATTTTAAGGAAAATTTTTTGAGTTCAGTTTGGTTATATATTTAGATTCAGTTAAAATGTTTAATGCTTCAAAGATTTTCAATTTCTTTCATGAGTCTGATGCTTAATTTTGTCTTTCAAGGTATATGTTAAATGCACATATGTAAAATTTGACCCGCAGTAACACTTTACGAGCACTGACTCATGTCATCATTTCCTAATGTGTGTGATCTTAGCTTAATATTAGATAAGTATCTCAGTTACTTATTTACAAAGTTCTAGTTGAAGTTGCAAAGCTGTCCCTCTACTCAGTCAAATTCTCTCAAACATGATGTCCGCTTGCACTGTGACATACCCACACAGCCTTCTCCACTGGAAAACATGACGTGATACTTTTGCTTGTTTGAAATGTTTTATGCCATTCCCCAGGACAAACCTTATGTACCCCGCTGTCCAGCTATCTGGATATCCTTCTGAAAGCCATGCTCCCAATGCCTTTATCTGCAGATGAGTTATTAAACACTCAAAACACATTATGAAATTAAAAGACCTGTGTGGTCAACATTCATGTACATGCCTCCAGGGTCCCACCATTAGCACATTACTGGACTTGATTTTGTTATCATGTATTTATTTTTGTTCACCAATCAATCCATTGTTTTACAGATTTAATATGAAATTGTAGGTAGTAGTGAACTTCCTCTCAAGTGTGCCAAGTAGAATTGGGGTTCATTGCAGTAAACAATATCTTCTTTTGTTTTGAAAGTGACAATCAGTTGCATATATTCTAAGTTTTGACCAGTGGTCATGCTCACATAGCCACAGCCACAACTGTGTGTGTGTGTCTGTGTATGTGTGTGTCTGTGTGTGTGTGTGTGTGTGTGTGTCTCTGTGTCTCTGTATCTCTCTGTGTGTGTTAATGTGGTGGCCAGAGGAGAACTTCAGATGTCTTCCTCTATTGCTTGATGCCTAGAGAAGGTTTGTTACTGAATCTGAAGTTTGCTGTTTTGGCTAGGTTGGCTGACTAGCAAGCTCCCAGGATCCTCTAGACTCTGCCTCCCATTGCTGAAGAGTTGAACCCTGGTCCTTTTGCTTGTACAGCAAGTAGGCTTATCCGCTGAGCAACCTACACATACCCAACCACAACTATCATTGTTACAGATCACGACCCTCTTTCCTGACATTCCCTTTATGCCTGTTCCAGTTGGTCGCTGCCTCTACTCACAGAGACAACCACAGTTTGGCCCTTTTTCTACTATAAATTTTTACCTTTTTCTATAATCTCCATTAATGGAGTTGCCTACATGTACTGTTTTGTTCAAGGCATCACACACCTGGCATGAAGCTTGCCTCATCAGCAGTTTTCCTCTTTTTACTGCCACGGAAGCACAAAGGATGGTGTGCCTGCCTCGCAGCCCACCGTTCACGGCTGGGT
>CABHPR010126494.1:0-18774 GCA_902168415.1 Peromyscus melanophrys | reverse complement strand
AGTTCAAAGTTTTGTGTTTAACTCACTTTCTATCCTAACTTGTATTACCAATATCATTTTTAGACCTCAAAACATTTTCTTAGATAAAAAATTTAAGCTTTTATGTCTCTCAACCTTATATACTTTATATCTCTTATGTATTTTTTTCTGAATTTGGTAATAAGTAAAATTGTAACTATAACTATCTTGTCTTCAACTCCATCAGAGACCTGAGAAGAATATAATATTACCTGAGTAAACAGGAAGTGCAGAGCAAACAACTTCTAAAATTATAGAAATGACAAAGACAGTTGACTGCCTGGACATTCACCTAAGGCTCCTCTTCAAAGTTGTTATTTAGACAAAAATGTTTTTTTTTTCAAAAGAAATGTTGTGGGATATTTGTACACTGTGTGAAGATGTATTTGCTGTGATTGGTGTAATAAAAAGCTGAATGGCCAACAGCTAGACAGGAGGTATAGGTGGGATTTCCAGGGAGAGAAAGGAAGAGTAAGAGAGTCTAGGCACACAGGAGTTACCAAGAGTCACAGAGAGGAAACAGGAAGTGCAAGATGGAAGAGACGTAATGCCACATGATAGAACACAGATTAATATAAATGGGTTGATTTAAGTTATAAGAGCTAGTTAGGAACAAGCCTAAGCTTTAGGCTGAGCTTTCATTATTAACAAGAAGTCTCCATGTCATTATTTGGGAGCTGGCTGGCAGAACAGAAAAAGACTTGCTACATATGGTGTCCAACATGGAGGCTTGAATATCCACATAGGGCCTAAGAAAGCAGTCTTTCAGGTAGGCTCAGCATACAGAGGTGGGCTCTTTTTTTTTTTAAAGAAATTTTTTTATTCATTTTACATACCAACTACAAGTCCCCCTCTCATCCCTCCTCCAACTCTCCCCCAGCCTTCCCCTGCCATCCTGTCCTCCAACAGGGTAAGGGCTCCCATGGGGAGTCAGCAAAGCCTATTACATTCAGTTGAGGCAGAACCATGACCCTCCCCCCTGCATCAAGGCTGACCAAGGCATCCCACCATAGGTAATGGGCTCCAATGCACCAGGGATAGATTCTGACCTCACTGTCAGAGGCCCCTCAAACAGACCAAGCTACACAACTGTCTCCCATATGCAGAGGACCCAGTCCAATCCCATTCAAGTTCCACAGCTGTTGGTCTAAAGTTCATGGGTTCCCACTAGCTTGGTTTGGTTGTCTCTGTAGGTTTCCCCATCATGATCTTGATGCCCCTTGCCCATAGAATCACTCTTCCCTCTCTTTAACTGGACTCCTGGAGTGCAGCCTGGTGCTTGGCTGTGGATCTCTGCATTTGCTTCCATCAGTTACTGGATGAAGGCTCTATGATGACAGTTAGGGTAGTCACCGATCTGATTACCAGACTAGGCCAGTTCAGGCATCCTCTCCATTATTGCTAGTAGTCTAATCTGGAGATCACACTGGTGGATTCTTGGGAACTTCTCTAGCACCATGTTTCTCCCTATCCTCATAATGTCTCTCTCTATCAAGATATCTCTTTTATTGCTCTCCTACTCTGTCCCTCCCCAAGCTCAACCACCCAATTCCCTCATGTTCTCATCCCCCATGCCTTCCTCTCTATTTTATCCCCCTTTGTGCCCAGTTTACTCATGGATATCGCCTCTGTTTCCCCTTCCCAAGGAGATCCATGTGTCCCTCTTAGGGTCCTCCTTGTTTCCTAGCTTCTCTGGAGCTGTGGGTTGTAGTCTGGCTATCTTTTACTTTACATCTAGTATCCACTTATCAGTGAGTACATACATACCATGTTGTCTTTCTGAGTCTGGGTTACCTCTCTCAGGATGATATTTTCTAGTTCCATCCATTTGCCTGCAAATTTCATGATGTCATTGGTTTTTTTTTTTTAACCACTAAGTAATACTCCATTGTGAGTATATACATTTTCTTGATCCATTCTTCAGTTGAGGGGCATCTAGGTTGTTTCCAGGTTCTGGCTATTACAAATAATGCTACTATAAACATAGTTGAACAAGTGTTCTTGTGGTATGATTGAGCATCCCTTGGGTATATGCCCAAGAGTGGTATAGCTGGATCTTGAGGTAGATTGATTCCCAATTTTCTAAGAAGTCACCATACTGATTTCCCAAGTGGCTATACAAGTTTGCACTCCCACCAACAGTGGAGGAGTGTTCCACTTGCTCCATGTCCTCTCCAACATAAGCTGCCATCAGTGTTTTTGATCTTAGGCATTCTGATAGGTGTAAGATGGTATCACAGAGTCATTTTTGATTTGCATTTCTCTGAAGACTAAGGATGTTGAGCAGTTCCTTAAATGTCTTTCAGCCATTTGAGATTCTTCTGTTGAGAATTCTCTATTTAGATCCATAGCGCGCGCACACACACACACACACACACACACCCACACCATCCTACTCAAGTGCCCAGGATGCACCCAAAAGATATGATCATCAGTACAAGGTAAAATAGCAATGTAGCCTTCCAACCCAGCAGCAACAGAGATTACTCAATCTGTCTGTCCATCTGTCTATGGTTTGACTATGTGATGGATTGTACAAGAGCACATAGAATGGCTAGGAATTAGTTCCAAATATTCAGAGTTACAAAGCCCCTGGGTAATCTAGAAGTCTAATCAGTGTGCCACTGTGCACAGGTGTTGCCTTCAGACTTAGTAGTGACACACGGGTGCACAGTTGTTCCCAGAACAGATTCTGCCAGGATTTGACACATCCGCTTTCCAGGATCTCACACATCCACTTTCCAGAGCTACAGAAGGCTGGAAATGGAAGCCGCGGCCACCCAGAGTGAGCAGGGAGCACATGAGGAAGATAAGGAACAAGTGCCATTTGGGTTCACAGACTCCTTGGTGAGAAGAATGTCCCTTTGTTTGGGCTGCTATGCCAAATGTCACAGCTGGGTGACTTAAAGAGCAGAACCTACTGTCACCCAGTTATAGAGACTAGGAGTCCAAGATGAGGTGTAGGAGGCTGGCCTAAGCCCTCTCTCCCTGTGCCTCTCTGCTCAGATCTGCACCCACATTCCACTTCTTTATGTTTCCAATATGCAAAGTTTTTTTTAGTTAATTCTTTGAAATTCTCAGAATATGTCATTTGACCACATTCATTCCCCCTCCTCAAACTCTCCCCAGATCTACTCTCCTACTCATGTAACTTCAGGGCAGCACAAATTGGACTCAGTGGGCTTTTTTAATCGCCACATCTTAAATGAGCACTGGCCATATTGTATTAGGGCCCATCCAACTACTTTAACCTAAGGACCTCTTTAAAGACTTGTCTTCGCCGGGCGTTGGTGGTGCACGCCTTTAATCCCAGCACTCGGGAGGCAGAGGCAGGCGGATCTCTGTGAGTTTGAGGCCAGCCTGGGCTACCAAGTGAGCTCCAGGAAAGGCGCAAAGCTACACAGAGAAACCCTGTCTCAAAAAACCAAAAAAAAAAAAAAAAAAGACTTTGTCTTCAAATATGGTCTAACCTACAGTGTGGTGCTGATGGGGACTCTGATTTCCAATGATGCCAAAGAGGAGTAACTAGAAATTTTGGAGATGCTGAAGAGACTGTTCAGTGGTTAAAACCACTCTCTGCTCTTGAAGAGGGCTTAGGTTCAATTCCCAGCACCCACCTGGAATCTTACAACCTATCATATTTCAAGTCATCCAAAGCTCTCTTCTGATCTCCTTGGGCACTATACACACAGAGTACACATTCATACATTCAGGTAAAACATTCATACAATAAAAGTAAAAAAAAATACTTCAAAAAATTATTTTAGGAGAGACACAGTTCATTCCACACTGTGGCAATTGGGACAGGGAAGAGTAGTCACAGCCTTTCCCTCACCCACATCCATAGGGTCAAACAGTTGTGTTGAGCTGAAGCAAGCTGCCACGTTCTGTGATGTGTTTTGCCAAAAGCAGCTTCTATACATAGCTAACTGTAACCTAGCCTCAAGTATAAACAAGATGCAGCTTTAAGCATACCTTCCTGTAACTAAGCTACTGATCACAGCCAATCACAGACCTTAACCACCCACAAGCCAGCTACTGATCAGACCATGTTTACCTCAGGGAAGTGCCCATTGCACCCAATCACATTGTTTCTATACATCATTTCCTTTCCTCCGGCTATCAATAGAACTGCCCTTGGGTGTGGTCCCTTCTTTGATCTGAAAGGATGCCTGGTTCTAAAAATTTTTTGTGTGAATTTTGTTAAATTGAGCTGGATCCCTTTTTTCTTGTAACTGTTGAATTATCCAAATAATCACTCTAAGAAGCCATTAAAGACAAGGAAGTGAGATGAGGCCATTGCAGGAAAGATGGAGGGGTCAATTTTTGATTATCCTTTTTCCTTTGTTGAGAATTTTATACACGTATACAATGTGTCTTGATCATGTTCACCATACCCTTCACCTGCTCCTGGATCCCCAGCACGTGCTTCTCCCAACTGCATATGCCATTCTTTTCCTTTTCTTAATAACCAAATTGGTGTTGGCCATGTGTGCATCAGCGTGGGGCCATCCACCAGGACATAGGCAACCAGAGGGGCCACACCAATGAAGATAGCTGATCTCTCAGCAGCCGTCAATTACCAAGATCTCTCAGCGGTAGGTGGGGCCTCGTGCGCCCCTCCCCCTCCATGCTGGGATCTATACTGGCTTGGTCCTGTGCAGCTCTTGTGTGTACAGCCTCAGCCACTGTGTGTTCGTGAGTGCAATGGTCCTGTCATGCCCAGAAGGCAGTTTCACAGCAGTGCTCCCCAACTTCTGAGTCTTCTAATCTCCCCACCCCTTCTTCCCCGATATTCCCTGAGAGAGGCAAGTGGGGTGGGAAACAGGAAGAACTGAGCACATGGAGGAAGTTCACAAGAAGAGGGAGAGTGGGACGAGAGGACAGGAATGAGGGCTTGATCCCATCTGCTTCTCAGCCTGAAAGTCCTGAGCCTGGTGCTAGGAACAAACAGGGAATTCAGCTTGCACACTGGTTGTGAGTAAAGTAGATTGACCAAAAGGACCCATCAGGGTGTATTAGTCAGGGTTCTCTAGAGGAATAAAGTTTATAATACGAATCTAGAGAGAGAGAGAGAGAAAAGGAATTTGTTAGAATGACTTACAGGCTGTGGTCCATCTAGTCCAACAATGGCTGTCTACCAACGGAAGGTCCAAGAATCCAGTAGATGTTCAGTCCACAAGGCTGGAGGTCTCAGCTAGTCTTTGATAAATGATAGAGTCCCAAAGAAGTAGGTTGTAATCAGACTAAAGAAATGCACTTGCCAGTGAGAGAGAGAGAGAAAGCGGTCACAGAGAGCTGGCTTCCTTCTTCCATGTCTGTTATGCAGACTGACATCAGACAGTGGGGCCCAGGTTAAAGGTTTATCTTCCCACCTCAAAGATCTGGATTAGAAGTGGGCCTTCCCACTACAGATGACTTAATTAAGAAAAATATTCCTCACAGGTGTGCCCAGAGGCTTCCAGATACAGCCAAGTGGACAACTAAGAAGGGCCATCACACTGGGCCAGCGAGAGGGCTCGGTGGGTCAAGGTCCTTGCCACCAAGCCTGATGACCTAAATGCAAAACCCCAGGACACACAGAGTGGAAGGATAGAACCAACTCCTGCAAGTTGTTTTCTGACCTCCACATTCATACCATAGCACATGCTCATGTACACACACACACACACACACACACACACACATCTTGAACAAGTCCCTTTCTCAAAACCCCTTAGAAAACACAAACGTCTTCTTAAATTCTCTAAGTTACAAAAAAACTTCCACATTCTAAAATCTTCTAGTCAGAACCAAAATGCTGTTTATATAATAAATTTGAAAATAAAAGGGAAATATTAGCAGACATTTTTCATGAATTCCAATAAGGATATACTCTGTGTAGAGGCAATCTAATTATAAAGATACACAATAAACTTCCAGTCTAACAGAGTTATTCTTTTCTATAAGGCAGATGGTAATTGCTTTTAAAAATATCTGTGTACGTGTGTAACTCACATCTTATCTGTTTGTGATCTCTTTGGAGGGAGAAATCTCTGTCCTTTTAATTTGCCTGCTTTTCTATTCCGCAAAAGCTAACTCTGAATAGATTATCTTCTTAGGAAAACATTGCTGGCCTAGGCCAAAATTTTAAAGGCACTAAAAAATAAAACACTATTTTCTCCAAAAGATAAAAATGAGATTTCAACGTGGTGGTAAGACCGGGGGAAATGGAAACGTTTGCCACCAGCTACTTACGAAGGCAGAAAGCAAAATAAAGTTACCTGCCAAAGTGCTAGCTAGTCCCTACCCCACAGTAAAGCGGAGTTCTGTGCACATTGTGGACAATTTTGTGTGATTGTTCTTAGGGTCTCACCAGAATGATTCAGTTTCCTTGAATTCCTAGATTCAGACCAAGTGTCTTAGCTCTCATTCTTTGCTGATGTGATGGTTGGTCTTGTCAACCTGACGACTTTTAGAGTTACCTAGGAAACACACCTCTGGATGTGTCTGTGAGTGCATTTTCAGAGAAAAATGCTAGCCTCAAACTGAATAGCACCTTTCTACAGGAGGAAGGCCTGGATATGAAGAGCCCAGGGGAAAGGAAGCATCACCTCCTGAGCAGGCGTACCTGTCACTGTTGCTGCCCTCTTCCGCGGGGACCACACTCCGGCTTTGTCATGCTTTCAGTGTGTATCCAACACCAGAGAGTCTCCAGGGAGCTCCAGGAATATAAGGATGCTGCCTGGTTCTTCCATTATACCGTGTAAAGCATATAAAAGAGCGAGCTCAGAAACACTGCACCCAAGCTCCAGATCTGTAAACACTCTGAAGTGCACACTGAGACCATCTCTCCAAGACAAGCTTACCAAAAACCATGACCATACAACCAGCTGACTTACAACACCTGTCTTTAAGTTCCATCCTCAAACGGTGTCTGTAGCAACCATGAGATCACTGACTAGAAGAGTAGGGTCATGGACCTTGGGATGAGGGTGTGAGGAAGAACTCTGATCTGCCGGGGAGCATTGAATTTCCAGGTTCTGACAGGTTTCTTTTTGCTTTTCTACCTTTGGTGGCATTTGCAGCCCCATCCCCTATGGCATTACCCTCCTTGCCCTTGACAGAGGGAAGACAATCCAGTTTTGTCTTTGGAATTGACAGTTATATTCCCCAAAGAGATGCCAAGCTAGGTGAGTCTGCTGTATCTCAGTGCCCACCCATCTAGACCTCTAACCAGGTTCATTCCAGTAGGACCCCTGTCTATAAAATATTTCATAAAAACAAGTATTTTGTGAGTATATGAGGAAGCATTTACTTAGTAATGAAAACTATGCAGAATATGATTACCACACGGTGGATGAAAGACTAACAAACAGGAGTGAAATTAATGTGTTGATCGATTTTCTTATCACTGTGACCAAATTAAAAAAAAAAGGCAACTGAAGGAAGAAGGATTTATTTCAGCTCATGGTTGACAGTTTTCCATCATGACAGGAAAGGAATGAGCTATCTGTTCACATCGCACGTGCAGTCAGGAAGCAAGAGACAAATGCTGGTGTTCAGATGAATTTCTTCTTCATGTTTGGTCTGGGACCCAAGTCCCTGAGAAGGACCCATCTACATTTAGGGTGGGCCTTCCTCCCCTCAGCTAAAGTTTTCTAGATATACTTGCTTGCACAGATATGGTCTCCTAGGTTACCCCAAATCCAGACAGTGATAAGACAAGTGAGAACACATCAGTATCTCCCTGACAGAAAGGGTTCAGGCTGCTGACATCATCTTCTGCTATTACAAAACATACTTAGAAGATCTGCAGTGTGGCTTGAAGGAGCAAGGACCACATGGCAGCAAAGGACCATGGAATTCTGCTGGAATGTGAGGTTCAGGATCAAAACTGCATCGTCTCTGCCTGGGTGCCCAGAGACAAGAAGCAAGCCCCTGGCTTTGTCTGTGTCTGGAGCTAGTGACAACAGGGTACATGTGTAAAGCCAAGTGGAAAGGATGCTGCTGCCTCACCACATGCATGTGTACTAAAGGCAGAGACAGACCCTGCAGCCGTTTTCAGAGCCCCTGCACTTCTAATGAAGTGCTGCAGATTTGTATCCCCATGATGCTGTGTATCTCACAGCCTACCTCGGTTTCTCAGGTGTACAAAATACATTTCTTGCTGAAAGGTTTACAGTGAAAATTTGAATTTTCCAAGATAAATGACAAAAATGAAGCTCAAACATGGCATGGAGGACAGAGGTAGCTTCAACTCGGGAAACCCAAGAGATCATTTCCTGAGGCCTCCTCCACTCCCGCACGCTTCCATTTAGTTGTTCCTGCGTTGTGGTAACAATTAAACTCTAAATCATAATGGGATGAGACAGCCATGTTCTGTGAAGCCCCTCCCTTGTGATATGGTCGCTGACGTCATTGCTGTGTTTGACAAACTAAGATTTCCTGTCTTTCATTCCTCGTGAACATCTACTCTAAGTTGAGGTAGAACTGAGTTCATCTTTCTCCCCATGCTTGGTGTACATTTGAAAGGATTCTATCCTAGGCTGTCCTCTCAGACAGCGTGTTCATCCAAGAGGCTCTTATCCCTCAGATGCCTGAAATCCTTCTCTCAGTCTTATGTGAGGAATTCTGGGGAAACACAAACCCTGAAGGAAGCCAGGGCATCGTCGTGGTCTCTGCTGTCAAACAGCAGTTCTTGTCTCTTCCTCACAGGGAATTTTCAGTGGTGATTTCTCTACCACACATTGCCAACTGACTAGGGGGTTATGTGCCCCCCCACCTTAGCAGTGAGGGACTCTCAGGAGCTGAGTGCATCCACTGAGACACACTGAGAGCCACGAGAAAGGTTGCATACACAATGCTGTCCATTTATAATCCCAAAGGTCAGTCAGGTGAGGGCTTGGTGACAGCTGCTGACCTGCCTATCTGGTGGCCTGGAACTTCAGGGGAAAGGCTGCAGGAACATGTGTCTGGAGAGAGTGTCACAGGCTGGGTTGTGACCAAGACATAGACATTTCCACTGGAATATTTGTTCTTGAATTAGTTCATTTCACCCAAAAAAGACTCAACAATTCATAAAAGCAGCCCATCCAAAAATAACAGACAAAATCTTCTCTTACATCTCTCTTTTCCATTCCTTCTTTGAAAGTTTCATACTGTATACAATGTATTTTAGGCACAGACACTCCCCAATTCCCCTCAAGCTCCTCCTGCCATACCCTCTCCAGATCCCAGGTTTTCTTTTCATGACCCACTGAGCCCAGTCATTGCTGCTGTCACTGTGTGCATGGGTGTATGTGGTGATATACTGTATCCCCCAATATATTGTCACCCTAGTAAACTTACCTGGGGTCAGAGAACAGAACAGCCACTAGATAGACATAGAGGCCAGAAAATGGTGGCACACACACCTTTAATCCTAGCATTCTGGAGGCAGAGATCCATCCGGATCTCTGTGAGTTCAAAGCCACACTGGAAACAGCCAGGCATGGTGACTCACACCTTTAATCCCAAGTGATGGCAGAAAGCAGAAAGGTATATAAGGTGTGAGGACCAGGAACTAGAGCCATGTTAAGCTTTTTGGCTTTTGAGCAGCAGTTCAGCTGAGATCCATTTGGATGAGGACTCAGAGGCTTCCAGTCTGAGGAAACAGATCAGCTGAGGAATTGGCGAGGTGAGGTGGCTGTGGCTTGTTATGCTTTTCTGATCTTTCAGCGTTTGCCCCAATACCTGGCTCAGGTTTGATTTTAATAAGAAGACCATTTAAGATTCGTGCTACAGGTGTAAGGTCATCCACAGAAGCAAGGGCAACCTACCAGGGGTCACAGCCTGGGAGAAAACTGACTGCCTCTGCCAGGAACCTTCAGCTGCCAAAGCTCCTCAGCCAAGGGTGCAAAGATATTCCTCACATGGATTAAAACTCTCTCTGCCTCCTTTCTCCCCTTTTCTCTACTCTCCCTGTCTCTGTCTCCCTTCTTCTTCCTCTCACTTTCCCATTTAGCTCTGTTCTTCAGGCCTTGGGCTGTGGCTCCTCTTTCCCAAACATTTGGTGCTGTTTTGACCTCTGAGATGTTGAATGTTTGGGAGGCCTCACTCACTATCTCTAGGGGACAATTCTGATTGAGAACTGGTGCTTTACCCAGAAGGGGGTAAAGTGGTATTTTTCCTGTGGGTGACCAATTTTCAGTTCATCCTGGGGCGTGCAGCTGCACCCATGTTTTCTCCTAGACGCCTCTTACCCTGTTTTGTTTTTCAGTCCAATCACATCATCATCTGTCTTAGTTACTTTTCTATTGCCATGATAAAAACACCATGACCCAGGAAACTTATCAAAGAAAGCATTTAGTTGGGTTTACAGGTCCAGACGATTAGCATCCACGGGAGTGGAGCAAAAGCATGCTGGCAGGAATGGTGGAGAACGCTCATCTCAAACCCCAAGCTGAAGGCAGACAGCAGGCTGGGAATGGCAGGAGTGTCTTTTGAAAAGTCAAAAGCCCATCCCCAGTGACACACCTCCTCTAGCAAGGCCACGCCTCCTAATCCTCCTGTGGGAGCCCATTCTCGGGTTCCTTGTGGCTTTACCCAGCAGGTCCGCATAGAGGATGATTAGGACCACGGGCCTGAGTGCAGGTGTCTGAGATAGTCTGCACTTGGCTGTGCTGGGGGAGGAGGTCATTTGCTCCACCCCTTGGTGTCTCTATAAAAACCCTGGGGCAGAGACAGTCGGGGACCCGTTGGAAAAGGTTCCAGGCCCTCTCGAGGCTATCCTTTATTTTCTATCTGTTTATCTCCGCAAGATTCTTCGCAATAAATCTTTCTATCTAATATTTCCTGCTGCTCACACTCAAGAAAACTCTGGGAAGCTGTGGGGTTGGTGGGTAAATGCCCCACATCCTCCCCCAAACAGTTCCACCAAGGAGGACCAAGTATTCAAGCATGCGAGCCTAGGGGTGCCATTCTGATCCAAACAGAAAACTCCTGCTGTGGACACTCTGGGATATCTTCTCTCAGTATTATTCATTTCTGCCATAGTCTTCCAGAGATTCCTCTGAGATCCAAGCTCACAGATGAGCTTCTTTCATGTTCTCTGGCAGTTATGTTGAAGGAATGTAAAATGCTACATAACCTTGGAAGTGTCTGGAATCTTCATATGAAGTTAAATATATACCTACCTCTTGACATAGCCAAGCCATGCTTTGCCAGCTATGAGGAAAAGTAAAAATGCATCCTAGAAGACTTGAACAGGATCATTCCTGAAGCCATATGCGCAGTAGCCCAAGCCAGAAGCAAGTCAAATGGCCTCCAACAGCAAGACAGGTAAACGGTCTCTGGTGTCTGCATCCAAAGAACATTTCCAGGCATAAAAAGCAAACTATCCCACACACAAGATGGGCCAGTCTCAGCATGAGACTATAGATTGACTGATAGATGCTAGGTATGCGAGAAGTCATCCTGCATTATTCCAGTCACATACCACTTGCACAGAGAGATAGAAGAGTAGAAGAAACAGACAGACAGACAGACAGAGGGAGAGTATACAGAACAAAGTTATGGTGATAGGAACCAAAGCCGGGTGCCTGTGGTGACAGGGTAGTATGGTCTTGACTGGAAAATGGTATGGGAGAACTTTCTAGAATGATGGGAATCCTCCATGTTTTGATTGAGGTATTTCCTAAATTACATATGTGCATATTTTTGAAAACCCAGAGCTATGCAGTTAAGCTCTGTGCCTTCCAGTGCAAGTAAGTGAATGCTCTATTTTAAAATCAGATTCTAGTACCAAGCTGCTAGCAGAGTTAGAGAGTTTATTCTTGATTGTAGTTTTTCAAAGCTGACATTGTAGCAATAGACGTAATGACAGCAAAATAAACAGCCAGAAGAATCCATTCCGTTCTAATGCTCTGAGAATATGTCATATAACCAGGACACACATTCCTTGTTTCAACTAATTATGGGATTCCACTCACCACCCTCAGCAACTGGGAAGCCGAATCAACTTTCTTTTCTCAGAGTACTACGTGAGAAGCTATATTTAGACCTAGCATTGAAGGTGACATGGATAGAGACACCATCTTGTCACAATGTCAGCTGTCATCCTGCACTTCCACACCACCAGAGCAACTGTCTTTGCCTGAAGCAAAGATGAACAGGACGGGAGGAATGAGACTATTCCTCTGGAAATCTCTTTAGGATTAAACCATTTCTTCCTCAGAAAGGAATGCATGACTCATCACTCAACTGCCAGAGAGAACCTGCATTCCATAATGACAAAAATCTCCTCAGATCCCTTCTTCCCTGCTCAAAAGCTAAGCACAGCCCACAACGGACAGCTGAGGAAGCCACATAGATACCGGATGATCCTCCAGGAGCTTACAGACCCACCTGTGCTAGGACTTGACCATTGGTCATCTGGAGGTCACAGATGAACAGTGGGGCCATAATGCTCCTAACAATTGCCATAGTAACCATGAAAGGAACCTATCAGCCATGCAGTGCTCAGTGACAACTCCAGGGCCATGACCTAGGTATGGGCTTGTGCTGTGAAAGGGTGTCAGCAGAATTCTCAGGATCACAGCCCCCTACCCACTTCTTCAACGTTCTCCTTCTTTGTTTGTTCCTTTAACACCCCAGCATTTTATGACCAATTATCTGGATTAAACTCTTCTGTTGGAACACACAGTGCACCCTGTGTTCCTGATTAGAGTTTAACCAATTCAGGGCTCAGTGTAAGGAATGTATCCAAACACAGAGAGCTATCTAATTGACTTTGAACCTGACCCTGGCCACTGTGTTAGTGCCACTCAGAATGGGTAGTCATTAGGAAAAAGCAGCTGCCTCAAAAATACCACAATTAGCACTGACTGTGGTGGCCCCAGGTGAAGTCTGAAGCAAAGAAAAGTTCTGGGAGCAAGGAGCTGCTGCCCTTGACTGCTGGGCAGGAGTGATGTTGGCCATGGGAAAGTGGAGGCTGCAGAACTTGTGAAACAGGTAGAAAATTTGTAATTGTTTATATGAGAGAGAGAGAGAGAGAGAGAGAGAGAGAGAGAGAGAGAGAGAGAGAACGAACGAACAGGGGGACAACATGGAATGTCCCTAAATGAGCATAGCTCAAAGAGCCACAGAGCTAACCTGGTTGAAAACCAGCCTCAAAGACTTGAGTCTTGAGTCTCAGAATTTACATAGTACCTTGAAGTTGCCACCTTGCCAAACCTGTCATCTAAGAGTTAGATTGTGACCTGGGAATAAGGAAGACCCCTGGCATGGCTTAGACTTTGAGAACCTACACCCCCACACTCTTTCCTCCATTGACACACCAGTTAGTCCTTCTGACCTGGCAGGAAAAGCCTCCCGTCTGAAGACCCAGGGCTATGTAGCTGTTTCCTCCAGACTGAAACACACCCTCCTGGAGGGAGGGGGTGGTTCATAAGGCTCACAAGAGTCACCAAGCTGCCCCTAGAGTTACAGTAGTGAGCACCTGCTGGGGAGATATGGTTCTCTTTAGTGGGTGCTGCCTGTTCATGAATGACCACCCCAGCTGGAATGGGGCTTTTGGTGATACTTCTGCTCAATTCATCCATGCTCCCATAAGTAACAATTGAACATATTGGCTCATCACGCCAGACTTGATAGAATTGTTTCTTTGGCCTGCCAGTGCCCTTTCTACCTGATGTGAATAGGCATAGATGCCCCAGTAAAAGAAATACAACACTCAGTGCTGACTGTACCCTGGCAAAGGCTTTACCTGTTCTCTATTGTCAAACCAGCATCCAGCAAAAAACCAGGGCACCAGTGCTGTGTGTGTCTCAGGAAGAGACAGCTTACATCCTCAAGGAATCACAGTGCAGTGTCAATCAATCCTGGCAGGAACCTGTGTCCCAACCAAGGGCAGTGGAGACAATTGCTCTAGCGTAAGTGAGAGGAAAGGTCAACAAAGAGAATGGCTGTGTGTAGGTGGAAACCTATGCTTTAGTTTTTCTTTCTGGAACTGAGCTGCAAAAAGGGAAGAACACACCAACTAGTTATCCGATTCCAAAATGTTCAACCCTGAAAACATGCATCCAAGTAACATTATATAGACTGAGAAGGTTGTATTTATGTATTTGAGAATATACATGCATATACATATATGTATGTAGCAACAATTAATAAAACAGAAGCCATGAATCTGAGAGAGCAAGAGAAGCATATGGAAGGGTTTGGAGGTAGGAAAGTGGGGGGATGGTGTAACTGTAATCTCAAAAAATAAAAAAATATTAAAGTCCACTTAGAACAGTCACAAAGTAAAGACTCTTACTACTACCCTACGTTCATTGGTCCCTGCTTATTTCTAGTGAGAAATTATCTGGATTCATGCTTTCCTGCCCTAGACCACTCTGTAGCTAGATGGAAATGAGGTCCACCACAGGTGCTGTAGAAATGGCCAGGTTATTTAATTACAGTGTTTTCTGGAAAAGGCAGTGGCTAGAGTCCCTGTGAGAAAAGTGTTAACTGTCGTCTCCTATTACATAGGAAAGAAACAAACTTTTTCGATTGGCTCTTGTTAAAGCAGCCTAGCATGCTCTATTGAATAGGAGACAGATTATTACAAAGTGTGAATTCTGCTAGGGAGCTATAAAATCCATATTACTTATGTTAGCCAAATTTTCTTCTAGATTCTGTATAGTTAATTAAGTCCAAGTCCTCCTGGTGTGGGTCCGGATTTTCCCAGCCCCAGAATACGATCTCCTGAAAGCCTCCCTCACAGAGTGCTGTTGCCACTTCTGCTGACTGGTCCAAACTGGCGAGGTGATAAATATTCACCTTCCTGACTTAGGCTTGGGTGAAAAACAGCAAACACGTGGTCACAGAAGTGAAGGCCTTGAGAAGCTAAAGGACAGCCCCGTGAATTAGGGAGGAATGAGTGATTGATAGCACAAAGCATGTGTGAGTGAGCACTGGGAACAAACACTATTCTGAGCAGGGGCCATCTAATGCCCATAGTAAGTGTAAACTCTGTCCTTGGTCATAAGCCATGGGGGTCGTCTCAGCCATTGCAATCAGAAAGGAATATACAGAAGCTACCTTAAGATTTTATGATAGAGCTGGGTGTGGTGACACACACCTTTAATCCCAGCACTCTGGAGGCAGAAGCAGGCAGGTCTCTGGGTTCCAGGCCAGCCAGGAGCTGCATAGTAAGACACTATATCCCACCAAAACATTCTGTAACAGGGTTAGAAATATTTATCTGGAAACTACGAAGCCTAGGATGTCACCCAGGTTGGTCTGGGAAGGATGACAGAACCGTCACTCCTAGGTTTCAAAGCCCTGTAAGGACTCTGAATGCAGCAGCCTCCAGCAGCAGGTGGTCCTCACCGCCACCCCCATCACTTCTTCTGGGCTCCTCTCTTCACCCTGAAGTTTCACTGTAGGAATCAGATCACATGTCTGTGCCTATCTGCAAGGCATTCTGGGAAAGTGAATGCCTGGCTTCTAGAAGGAGTGGCTTTATCTACATAGATAGGCATTGTACAATTTATCCGCTATTTCATCATAAACAGTCCCGAAACATAACGGCTTGACTCAACAGGATTTCTTTGTTCACTTCTCAGTTTCTGTGGTTGAGGAACTAACTCACTACAAGACTAGGGCCTCATCTGAGATGCTCAAGGCTGAGGACTGGAATCATTGATATGGCTACCAGAAATGGTCTCGGGCTGTCTGCAAAGACCTCAGCTGGGTAAAGGGCTTGAATACTCACACGGCTTGGGCTTCCCCACATGGTAACTGGGTTGCAGAGACAAGAGTTCTGACAGAAGGTGAGTCAACTGGGCGTCCGTGATGATAACAACCTCAAGACACCTGGCTTCGTTGCAGACCTGTACTCCATCGGTCAGATCAGTCAGCCCCAGCCCAGAGTTGATTGAAAGGAGCACGGAAGGCACTTCTCCCCATCGACAACAGTGCCAAGAAGACATGAGAGGCTATGATGTATGGGTGTGTCCTTGGAGAATGCCATGTACATCAGGGAAATTCTCCAAGGGTAGGAAGGATTGCTGATGGTGTCCCTGGGCCACAACTAGCACACAAATCTTCCCTGCCTAGTTCAGGTGGCGGCACTTGCCTCTTGTACCCCCCTCCCCCTTTCTTCCTTTGTGCCCATTACCTTGATAGAGACTCAGAAGCCTGCAGAATGAGACGCCTCAAAACAGATCCAAACAAGCTGTCAGGGCTGGGGAGCCCCCTCTTCCTCCTGTGACCTGTATGTATTCCAGGTGGGACACAGACGTCTCTGATCTCAGACATCTGTGCTGGGAAGTGAAGGACTGGGTTTTTAATTCAACAACATCAACAACAGTTGAGTATGTGTCCACCCTATTTTGAGCAAATGCAGAGTGATTATTTCACATCCCCTGGAGTCTCCAGGGTCTTTGATGTAGCTAGAAAATGATAGAGATACCCTCGGTGGAAAACCAGCTCCAGGAAAGGAGGGCTTTCCTCCCAGCAGCCCCACAGTGATGGCATGCAGGGGCCTCACGGAGCTGTGGAGCAAGCACCACCAAGAACCAAAGCTGGGGACTTAAATCCTGGCTCCCCTGGGACAGCTTGATCTCTTTGCATTTTAGTTCACCTGACTATAAAACTAGGGTGGGCACAGTGCCTACCCAGGATCCTTGTGGGAATTAAGCACGATCTGTACACAACGTGCTTGGGGGTGGTGCTTAAGATATGGTGCATGCCAGCTCAGTGCAGACTTTGCTGATGAAGATGTGAAGGAGACCTGGTCCTGTGACCTTGGCGTATCACAGGTCCATACAAAGAAGCATTTATGTCAATGTTCACAGTGACCTTAATACACGTCCTTGAGTACATACAGCATGTGCAAATGTAGGGCAGGTATCTCTTGACGTGATTATTGTGGGTGTCTTTTTACTGACCTTGAGTTTGGAGTTCCAAAGAAAATAACCAAAAGCACCTGGAGGCAGTCCTTTTTATTATCTGCTCACTCACTGAAATAGTCTTAGTATGTAGCTCAGGCTGACCATAGTCCTGTAGTGGGTGGCTGTTGGAGCCATGCCCTAAAGCACTGCTCCTAGTGAGGTAGCAGGTAGCTGTTACACCTGCCTATGACCTTGAGGGACATGCCCCTGGGGCGTGGCTGCTGGGGGACCCTTAAGACCTGGGATGCATGTACCTGCTCTCTCTCTCTTCACTACCTCGTGGTGGTTTTGGATACTGGTATGGACCAGGGCAGAGCTTGCTAGAGAACCACATTGGGCCGTGCCTCACCCTTCCAGGATCCTGCAATAAATTCCTTTATTTTGTCTTGTGAGTTAACCCCCAAATCAATTCCTTTGATCATTAAGCAGGCTTCATAGATTGATAGCAACATTATCCCATTATCTGGTGCCCAACTCCCCAACATGGGAGCATGGGTTGGCCATTCCCGGCCTCAGCCTCTCAAGTACTAGGATTACAGATATGTACCACTACACCTAGCTCTTGGAGACAATCCTGGTAGGTGAAAAATAAATCCACAAACCCTGTTCTGTCTCCTTGCAAAAGCTTCAACTAAAGAGATGACATCCGGGACTCTCGAGAAAAGACATTGGCAGGTGTGCCTCAGTTCTCAGATGCTCTGCCCATGAGGGGGCCATCTTGGTTCCCTCCCACCCATGTTGCCGCCACTCCTGATTGTTCTGTGCTCTGACTGGAGATTCCCTAGCCACCCTTTCTCAAACTGTCAGTAGATGAGACCCACAGTTCCCCTTTGATGTTATCATGTTCAGCTAGATGCATTCCACTCAGCTGTTCTAAAGTTATAAACTTAATCATTAATGGGATGGTTTTTAAATGTCTATTCATTGTCACTCTGAGTACGGGACATCCTTTCCGAATGGCTGAAAATCAAGTCAATGGTGAGCAATTGTAACAAAATGCGTCTCATCACACATTTGGGTGGAGTTTGATCTCTTCATTTCTCCTTTAAGGTAGAACTTTCTGGAATCTACCAGATTAGCAGTGAGGCAATGATGAGCCCCGCAGAGCCTCCCCTTTACCTACCTTGGCCAGCATCCTGCAGCTTACATTCATTGGCTGGAGAGAACAAGGACAGACATCACCCACCTGCTCTAACACAGTAACTGCCATTCAAAATGCCCTTGCTGGTCCTTTGTTCTCGGCATATCCTAGTGTTCCTTTGTAACTACTGTGCAACACTATGGACACAGCTCCTCACTCTGCTTGTTCATTTAAAGGTTCTGTGTGAACCATAAATACTTCCACCCCCTATATAATCTGAGTAACCACCATGACACTGCTACATGCTAAGTCCCTGAGTGGAATGTGTGTGATTCCCTTCAACATCTCCACTTACAAATTTTGGTTATTTTTTATTTTTTAACTAACATTTTAAATAACATCCGGCTTTAGACATGTCTTTAAGATCTCATTTTATTTTTAATTATGTGTGCACGTGGAGGCCAGAAGAGGGCGTCAGAAACTCTGGAGCTGGAGTTACAGGTGGCAGTGAGCCACCTGACCTGGATGCTGGGAATCAAACTCAGGTCCTCTGGAAGAGCAGCATGTGCTCTTAACTGCTGAGCCACGTCTCCAGCCCTGGCTTTAGACTTTTTAGAGTTGGTGGTCCTGGATTCCATGAGGCAGATGACACATGCGTTAATCCTGGTGTCTGTGGGTCGGCCAGTCCTGATTGGACCTCTTGACCCAGCTCCAGCATTAATTCTGATCATTTCACTCTAACAGTGTCTACAACTAGACACACTATATAAATGC
>CABHPR010126493.1:0-24361 GCA_902168415.1 Peromyscus melanophrys | reverse complement strand
TTGCTTTCTTTTGTGGCAAAAGTTAGCCACTGGGCAAAAAGTGCCCTTGTGGTGACTGATTGACAGTGTGTTTTATAAACTGGACATGGAGGACCCATACGAAGGTAACCACTGAACTTTGTAAGACGAGATGGTTCTTTAGGTTCCTGCTTTGCAAAGGAGACTGCCAGATATTCCACAAGACACAGAGAGAAGCAACTGAGAGACTCTAGGCCTTTAGGCTGAAGAATGCATGTCCCACCATTGCAGAAGAACTTTGGATAACTGTTCAGGTACCCAGCTGTCTCTGTCATTCTAGATTTTTGAAAGTTGCTTACAATGTACTTCCTATTTACTTAGGTAATATTATATCCTTCTGAGGTCTTTGACATAATTGAAGACTAGATAGTTATAATTTTCCTTGGTTATGATTAAAGATTAGTTAGATATAAAACCTTAGACTAACAAATACAGGATAGATAAAATATTTTCTTTAAATTTGCCAAATATAAATAGACTAGATATTGTAGGTATAATTCTTGCTTTATAACTGTTTTGTTATATGTAATTTTGCTATGTTAAAGTTAAAACCTTCCTTTTTGTTTAGACTAAAAAGGGGAAATGCTGTGGGATAATGGTACTGTACACTGGTTTAATAAAACTCTGATTGGCCGGTAGCCAGGCAGGAAATATAGGAGGGGCAAGCAGACTAAAGCAATGCTGGGAAGAGAAAGAAAAGAGTCAGGAGTCACCAGCCAGACACAGAGGAAGCAAGATGTGAAGGCAGAACGGAGAAAAGGTAAGAAGCCACATGGCTAAACATAGATAAGAATTATGGGTTAATTTATGTGTAAGAGCTAGTCAGCAATAAGTCTGAGCTAATAGCCAAGCAGTTATAATTAATATAAGCTTCTGAATGATTATTTCCTAAAAGGCTGTGGGACTGTGGGTGAGAGATTTGTCCCGACGGCAAGCCAGGCAGGACAGAGGAAAACTTCCAACTACAGTTGATGTATTTGCATTTTTGCTTGTATATATTGTAAATAGTTATTGTACTTATTGTATATAGCTTTTTTATATTAGTTATAACATTTTTTGTTTTTTATTTTAGACAAAAAAGGGGAAATGTGGTGATATATTGTTTCCCCCATATATTGTACACACTAATAAAGCTTATCTGAGGAACAGAGGAAAAAGCCAGCCAATGCAGTAAACATAGAAGTCAGGCAGTGGTAGCGCATGCCTTGAATCCTAGCATTCAGGAGGCAGAGATCCATCTGGATTTCTTTGAGTTCACGGCCACATTGGGAACAGAGCCAGGCATGGTGGCACACACCTTTAATCCCAGCACTAACCATAGAGGTCTGGAGGTCTGTACTGACAGACAGGAAGTGAAGTAGCTGGGCAGAGAGAGAAAGTGAGGTGGCAGAACAGAAAGGCATATAAGCATGGGTATACAGGAAGTAGGTCTCTTTGCAGATTGAGGAGTCGGTGAGTTGAGGTTGGCTGTGGCTTGTCCTATTCTTCTGATCTCTCAGTTTTAACACCAATATCTGGTTCTGGGTTTTTTTTTTTATTAATAAGGCTGTTTATCAGTTCATCTTACACTTTACCTATGGAGCCATCTCACCTAATGGAAGCTCCTGTGAGATTTAAAAACACCAGAATTGACTGAAAACATTAGGATAGAAAGAATTTTAAACTTATAGACAAGAGAAATGACACATTTTTCTTTGAATTGCTAATAGTTTATAAACATTATTTTTCTCTTTAACTGAACATAAGTTTAAAGAAATTACTCAAATAATTTCAGAAAATAAATTTTCAGGAGTAATATATAAAACAATTTAGCATAAAGCAGTGAATCAAAGAACAGACACAAAGAAATTGAAAGCTGAAATTCCAATGATGACACCTTGCACCGCACACATGATGGGTTTTGTGAAGCTAATTAGTACTCTGTAATGGAAAGCAGTATAATAGACCTTGTATGGTTAGGAGATGAACTTGAAAACAATTGCATATTTCTTATAATTTATATTCCTAAGTTATCAAACATAATTGTTTTTAGTCTTGCAGGTAATTGGCTTACAACTTTCATAAAGTTATTAGGATGTGCTCCTTCATTGAAATCTTAAAATTTATATTCCTAAATTATCAAACATAATTGTTTTTATTCTTGTAGGTAATTGGCTTGCAACTTGCATAAAGTTATTAGGATGTGCTCCTTCACTGAAATCTTCATAAGCCAAATTTTAGTAACTTTACTTCATAAACTTCAGAATAGGTTACAATTTAAACTTGGTATTTAGCTGCAAGGAAAATGTTTTGTAATGAAATTGGAAACACTTCATAGATAAATAAAATATTTCATCACATTTTATTTTAGAGGACAGCAATCTCTTTTATTGCAAACAGTAAATATTATTGAAGTGTTTGAACTAGTAGAAGGAACTAAAATTGGTCAGCCTAATGTACAAGCACTGAAAAGTCACTCTATGATTGACACATGTGTATGAATTTTCACATATCTGTATTTTCACGCTTGACATTTCAATCATGACAATGTTATGAAAGTAGAACCCAAAGGATTATTTAAAAATAAAATGAAACAGAGAGTAAAATATGAATGCATGTTATGAACTCACAAAGAAACAAGTATATTTATATTTTTTTTAAAAAACCCTGGCAATATTTGAGGAGAAAGATTTAGCAAAGTTGGCAAGTAAATGAAATAATAAGCATTGTATTCATTAACAAATTAATTCAACATAACTGTATTTAAGTTTCTGTTTTAAAAAGGATCCTCTAAATTTCAGTCATTATTAAACCAGCATTTATTTTGTATTCACACTACCATGCACAACATGTTCTTGATAGCTTTGTTCATATAGTCATTGTAAAATAGAAGTCTGCAACACAATCAAGAAGTGTGCAAAGGGGTGGAGATGAAAGGTGGCAGGCACAGAGAGGGAAGGGCGACACAAAGTAGCCCTAATGATCTCTTCAATAAAGATATTTCCAAATGGGTCATTTTCTACATAAAATATTAGATTTACTTTTTTTTGTTAAAATAATAGACAATACATTTGCAGGTTTTTAAATATTTTATCATTGTTCTGAGAATACAATATTATGGTGTGTGTGTGTGTGTGTGTGTGTGTGTGTGTGTGTGTGTGTGTGTGCGCGCGCGTGCACATGTGCAAAACACAGGGGTAGAGAATTAGAGGAATATATGTAGACAGAAAAACAACAGTAGACTAAGATGGTGGGTTCTTGCTCCCAGAATACATTGTGATAGAGCTCAAAGAAGGTGCTTATTTGTAACAGGACTATTAGAGGAACGTGGTCAGATGAGATACCTTACTACCCAGCCCCCTTTGCTTTCAACAGACTCCCAACCTTGTTCTTCCATCCACAAAGGAGTTATTTTCTTGCTTCGATAAAGGTATTCCTTTCATGTTCTCTCCCTCTCTGTCCTTAGTCTCTTTCAAGTGTTGAATTCTTTGTCCTATGGAACAGAGATGGACAAACTCCTAGACAACCACCAGCATCTGTGTTACAGTGACAAGCAGACAGAGGTCAAAGGGCAACTCTGTGGCGTTGGTTATTCCATCCACCTTTACATGAGTTCAAGGGATTGAACTCAATGTTACCAGGCTTACTTGATAAATGCCTTTACCAACTGAGCAATCTCATCAGCCTGGACTCTTGCATCTTTGTATCCTTATCCTTAAACCTGGAATCTTCCCACTGTCTCTGCTTCCAGCTATGAGTGAAGAAAATAGATTTTATACAGTTTATCAATTACATCAGACTATGATAAAGAAGAACTTGTTAGCATATAAGGTAGTTTTTGTTTATTGTTATAACAAGCAGACTGTTATAGTATGAGTCATACTATTTTATTACAAATTATCCCAAAGCCATGATTTAGGATAAAAACTACTTAAATTGTCTCATAGATTATGTGCCAATTCCAGGGTTTGTTGTTATGTCGTGTAGATCAGCTCTTTGCCGAGTTGCCTCTCAGGATGAATGGTTTAGGATGGCTTCCCTGTGGTCAAGCTGTTGCATTCTTCATATGTCAACCCCTCCTCCAACAAGCCTGGGGAGGGGGGGCATGGAAGGCACAAAGGGAAGCAGAAGAAAAACAAAGTCATTCTACGTGACTCATTGAGAAAGAGTTGGTCAAAGGTTTACACATTCAACAATAACTAAACACTCCATGAGTCTACCTTTGTTAAATTTATAAAAAAATTCTACCCACCTAATAAATCATCTTACCAAGCCAGGTTAAAAGACAGGGGTGATTCAAGTTAAAAGACATGGAAGATTAAGTTGCTTTTCTAAATGTCTAGAAGTTTCTGTGTTTCAGCTGATTTGTCAATTTTTTTTCATGAAAGATGAACATAATATTCTTTAAAATATTGATGATAATACTATAATGACTGTCTGATTTCAAAGATTGCTGTTATTTCAACTTTATGGTAATGAAATAATTATAATAATGGCATTTGGAATATTAACAAAAATTACATATGGGGACATTTAATAAAAACTTTGAGCAGTTTTTATATTTTCTCAATAGAGACACACATATAAACACCAGTAAGTTTTATACAAAGATACACTTTATTCTCTGAACTAATTTAAAAACACTTTCCTTGAGGTTCTGTGGTATTATTAACATCTCAACACATTTCCTAAAACAAACAGGATAAAAATTGAAATTTGATGGGTCTAACTCTGCTTCCTCTTGGTGCCTGCATGCTGACGGTGAGGACATAAGGATCTGGCTGACTCAGGGAAGCAGGAGAGTCCTAACTTCAGGCTCCATCCAAGCAATCTTTTATTAATGAGCCTTCCACTTATTAAAGACCATTTTTCATCTCCATGTGCTTAGAAAGGAACAGAGGCAGTCTATTCAGGGTGATACTGTGCCAAAGGATCTTTAGTCAGCATGAGAAAACAGAAGCACATAACAGGAAAATCTGATCTAGTTTGTCACGTTCATTCTTTCTTTAACAGCAAGACTGGCAATTTATTATAGCAGTAGAAATATTTTCACATCAGAGTAAAAATGTATAACTTAAAATATCATGTATTTTAACATTTGGAAAAATTTCCTCAGTTAATGCACATATTAATGTCAATTATTCCATCCCAATATATTTTCAATTTCATGAAAATAAAAAACAATATTAATCATATGTTTTTTTTACAAACTGTCTTTTTTTAGCAATTTTTTATCTATTGTTTTTTATGCTGACATGTAATATGGTCAAATGCTTAGTAAATTCATAGAAATACGCATTGTGCACCAGGTAACTAAAATTGTGCTGTGGAAATCCAAACTATGGATCGACCTTGGAAAATGATTTATGAGTCTGTGTTTAAAGACTAAGAAACTATGAGATGCTATGATAAGCCTTTAAGAAACTATCATGAGATGCTATGATAAGAGTTTGATTTATGAAACACAAAAGCAAAAATACAGTCAGGGTCTAACTGTGTACTTATAAACAATACAGACTTCTTAAACCGTGGACTTCTTCCATATCTCCTCTATTGTGTGTTGCTAAAATATTTTAGGTTTTATGTTCAGTGTTGAACTCTGTAATATAACGTGACAGTTCCTGGGATAACAAACTCATGACACCATTTAGACACAACACTTTCAATGGGGCAGAGATTCTTGCCTGTAAGCTGGCCATTGTTTTGAGCAGTTTAATGTAGTGGTGGAATATTTTTAAACATACAGTAAATATTTGTGTTGAGAAGACATTGACCATTAATACCATCTGAGGAATATTGTTTGTTTTTGTTTTACATATATATGTAAATTATGTAAAACAATTTTAAATTTATTTTGATCATATTCTTCCCCTCCCCCACGTTCATCCAGGTCTCCAAGGAAATTTTTCAATTTTATTTTTTTTCATTTTTCTTTATTAAGAAATTTTCTACTCACTCCACATACCACCCACAGATCCCTCCTCCTCCCTCCTCCCACTCCCCAGCCCTCTCTCCCAAGCCACCTCGCATCCCCACATCCCCCAAATCAAGGTCTCCATGTCCCTCGCCTACAGAATCCCTCTTCTCTTTCATCAGCCTGGTGCCTGGCCATGGATCTCTGCATCTGCCTCCATCAGTCATTAGTCCAAGTAAAAATTTTAAAAGCTTTATATGGGAAGGGAAATACTAAAATAGTACTCATCTGAACTACTCATGTTTTGGAGTTTTGAATTTGGAGTGAAAAAAAAATCCTACAGGAAGTTCACTTCGTTTCTGGACTGTTCCTAAGGAAGATTATTATATTTGGAATTAAAATTGTAAATTTTGAGTTAGTTATAATTTAAGCTTCTTTTGATTCTTACCTTTTTAATTTAAAATTATATTTGTTCATAATTGTATACATGACTACTGCATTTATATCATTTGTACCACTTCCTCTCCCTCTTCTTTAATTATTGTTGCATGCACACTTTGTGTGTGTGTGTATGTGTGTGTACTCAGTTGAGTCCATTTAACATTGCTCATATGTACATGTGTTTAGGGCTAACCACCTGGGATTGTACAAACTGTCAGGAGACTTATACCTGGAGAAAACTGATTCCTCCTCTTTCAGTGGCTATTGAGTACCTGTAGCTCTTCATCAAGGGGTGAGGCATGTTGGCATGTCAATTCGGTTATTATTTAGGTCTTGCTTAGGTAACTACATCGTTGAGATTTCAGCAGTGCATGCAGTTTCTCTGTCATGTCTAGAAGACATTACTTCTCAGCAGGCATCTTTGTTTCCTCTTCTGTGATTTTCCCTGAGCCCTAGCTGTAAGAGCTGTGCTGTAAATGTATCAGTTGGGAGTTGGCACCCCACAGCTCGTTATTCTTTGCATTTTGTCCAGCTGTGGATCTCTGGAATTAGAATAGTCGTGTCCTGAAAAAGAAGCTTCTATGATGAGGCGTGAGAACTACATGTATCAGGCTGAGCTGGTATTTAAGCTGTGAAAATGGAGCTAGGCCTGGGATTGCCTAGGAAAGCAAGGAAATGTACTGTACCAGCACTCTGATAAAACTAAGAAGATATATTTATTTAAAAATTGAAGGTTCACACAGTAATGAAAAGTTTCTTTCAGTGAAACCACCTTGTTGACATTATTCCTTTAAGAACTACATTAACTTCTTAATCACTAAATTTCTGTTAGCTAGAACACAGAGTTTATACCTTTCCTAATTTAATTAGTAAGCCTTGCGGAGCTTTTAGAACCTGCTTGATGATTCCTCAATATCTATTTGCAGAATATTATATAAACCTAGTTAAAGCTTCAGCTTTACTTACAAACCTTAAAGTCTTAGGAATAAAATTAAAAATGCAGTAATAATGGAAACTGAAATACGCAAATCTTTTCATTCAATTAAATTTGATAAATGGATTTTATAATATGAACATGTTTTTATATTTTTTTGTTTGCTCTGTTTTTCTGAGACTGGGTCTCATTATGGAACTTGGGCTTTCCTGTGGCTTGCTATGTAGCTGAAGCTGCTTGGGAACTTGTCCCTTAGCCTCCTAAGTGCTGGGATTACAGATGTGCATTACCATGCCCAGCTCAAATTGACCTTTTTGGATTTCATTGACTTCTTTTTCAATAACTTCAGGTTTTAGATTTGCTTGTATAGTGGTATTCTATTTGTACTGAAATGTGATTTTATTTGTATGTTAATAAATAAAGTTGCCTAGGGGTCAGAGCTATTAGCAAGCCATAGCGAAAGCCAGGGCGGTGGTGGTGCACGCCTTTAATCCCAGCACTTGGTAAGCAGAACTAGGTAGATCTCTGTGTGTTCAAGGATACAGCCAGCATTGGAGACACACGCCCTTAATCTCAATACCAACCATAGAAGACCTGGAGGTCTGTACAGAGAGGCAGTGACGAGGCAGTCACGTAGTTGGGTTTACAACCAATGAGAAGGAAGAACAAGAACTCTTATTTAAAGGCAAACACACAGGAAGTAGTCCTTTTCGGAGAGGTCTCTTGGCGGGAGAGGCTAGCTGGCGGAAAAGCGGGTAAGGCTCTTAGCTCTGACCTCTTTGGCTTTCATCTTTACATTGGCTCTGTGTCTCTTATTTAATAAGGCGGTTGGTTACATCTACATGCTTGTTTTTCTATTTTTTTTTAAGATATACTATCAGGATGTTTACTTGAAACCTGAGTCACCATATCTGACTTTTTCTCATGTTGCATAAAACTTTCAAAGTAGAGATATTTATAAACTATCTTGAGAAAGCAGCAATTTTAAAGCTGAACATGAATGTGGAGTGCAAGCCGGTAGCATCCCACCATGGCCTCTGCCTCAGTTCCTATATTGAGTTATTGCTCTAAGTCCCGTTCACAATGGGCAGTAAGCAGATGAAACAGTGTACCCCCCAATTCGTTTCTAATTGAAGCTAGGTAATCTCTTTGATTTACTTCCTATTACCAAGAAAAACTAAAAAGCATAAACTGAAACTCAAATTGAATAGTGAATGACTTTAACACCAGAAATGGGGAAGGTGATATAGGAGCAGACGGTACGAAGCCAGCCCAAGCTATGCAGTGTAGTCCCGTGTAAAAACTCCCAATAATAAAACCCAAGAAATAATATGCAAATACATTCATACTACTTCCTATATTTGTAGGTTTTCATCATTCACTAATGTTAGGATTGAAACTAATTACATAAACACAAAACCTTGCCCTTAAATACCCTTCAGCTACTAATAATTATTATTGGATGACGGGCTTATCTATAAGCTCTAAACAAGCCTATTTATTATTGTTCCAGTAAATATAGATAAACACAAGTCTGTGTAATTTTCCCCATAATGGTTTTGATTCCTGTTAGCACTCACTTATCTACCACACAGTAAAAAAAAATAAATAAATAAAAGAATCAGATAATAATGAAGCCCTACATTCCCTGCACTTGTTTTTTTTCCAACTTTAGATGAACGTTTAGGACGACTACATGTTAGAAAACTACTCAACAGTTCCATAAGCAGCACTTATGTCAGGCTGGCAGGGAGAAGCCAGCAGTCAAGCCTTCCCTGAGAATAAATCTGTATTTTAGTAAAACCAGCTTTTAAAATAAGTCCCTTCGTCCTACAATATCTCCATTTACTCTTTTTCTTTTGGTTTACTAGATGTAATTGGTAAATATAGTCCAGACTACCTCTACTCTATCTGCACAGTACTGTCATGTGACCTTTTATGATTTTAGTCAAAATTCATCCTTCGTTTTACTAAGTTGAATGTCCTGTTCTTACAATGTCTAGTTCTCACTCCTCCGAGTTCTCACATTTGCCCTGAAACAGCTAGAGTTGTCCAGGGGACAGAGAGAGTCTGAGCGTGTGGCTTTTGCCTTCATGACATGCAGTTTCCTCTTACATAGTGAAGGTGGTAACACACATTTCTCATGCATGTTGTTTTTATTTAGGAAGAAGGGCCTTTCTATTAGTTGTCAAAGAAACATGAGCACCAAGGCTCCAAGTCTGGTCAATTGTTTGTCCTTGAAAGATGATATAACCATATTCATTTCATTCCTAAAATATTCCATCTTTCTTTTCTTATACTTTTCACTGGGGTATATAAAAATCCAGTAATAATTACGATGTGCTTAAAATCAAATAAATTTATGTTTATTTGATGTCTTCTCTAGCAGTGACTTAGGTTCTTGGCCCTTCCCAAACAGATTCAGACCATTTCTTATTACTTCTTTGTTCTGTTATGTAACTCTTTCCATTCCTATAAAATGATGAAATTGTCAGATCTCATAAGAATAGTCTTTTCCACTGTGTTGAATTCAAGGTCTTTCACTGTCTGTTTTACCATCTTGGGGACCGACTCTGTTCCATTGCAGACATACTAGTCTACTTGACATTTCAATAACTCTGATGTCTTGAGCTTTCTACCTTCTATTAAACCTGTCCCTTATCTCTTATGATATTTACTTTGCATCATAAAATCTGTAGACCAGGTTGGCCTTGTAAGAGTGAGAGACCATGGAACACTCAGTCCTAAATGGGATATCATTTAGGGGATAGCATCAAATCTCTGCCTTCAGGCCTCAGGAAATCCTGCAGAAGGGGAGGTAGAAAGATTCTAATAGCCAGAGAGGACAGAAGACAGCAAGGAAACAAGGCCTTCTAGACAAAACAGGACTGGTACACATATGAATTCATAAAGACCGGCCCAGTAACTGAGAGCTTACACCTGCAAGTAGAAGGCAGAGAGTTAATGGGAATGGCCTGGCCTTTTGAAACCTCAAAGCCCACCAGCAATGACATACTTTCTCCAACAAGACCACACCTCCTAATCTTTCCAAAATAGTTCCATTAACTGTGGGCCAAGTGTTCAAATGTATGAGTCTGTGGAGGCCATTATCACTCAAACTGCCACACTCAAATACTTTTGACATCTGCCTCAGCTGTTCCCTCACCCCAAGCTGCCTGGTTTATTCCAATAGGCATTTGGTTATTTAATTGCTCTGAGTAGGGGTTTCTGCTATGATGGCAGGAGCGGTCTGAACTGGATTTGCTGTGGGGGCCTGCCTGAGGTCCCTCTGGGAGTTTCCTGAGGACAGAGGCAAAGGATTACCTTGTCTGTCCCTTGTTGATCTATATTTACTGGTCCAATGTTTAGCCTTACCATACCTTCTGCATACTCCAGAAGAGAGGGGCATTCTGTTGCCTTTGTTCCTGGAATAAACATTCTTTCTAAGAACACCCTCTTTACACTCCCTTTTTAAATGACCTTGCTTTCCACACCAAAAACATCTGACATTCCTCAAACCTTTTGAAATTGCTTCTCCTATCCACATATCATGGTCATGAGACTCAACATTAATTGTGTCTTTGATCCAGTCCTCCAAGGGTGCAGATCTTGCCTTTAACAGCCTGATTATTCTATTGCATGCTGCATTCATGTTCTCAAAAGCCAAAGATTCAATTATTATCTGTCTAGCTTCTGAATCTGGTACCAATCTATCTGCTGAAGACAGCCTTTGTAAGAAATCTGTGAAGGATTCTTTCAGGCCCTGTATAACTTTCGTGAATGATTCAATTTTCTTTTCTGCTTCCTCAATTCTGTCCTATGTATTCATGGCTGCCATGCAGCATAGAATTAAAGTTTGGTTATCATATAAACATTGTCTTTGTATTTCAGTATGTTGGCCTTCTCTATGAAGCTGGTCCTGGGAAATTTCCACACTTCTAGCTCTACATTGATTTTCTATTGTCTTAACCTCATCTCTATACCAAGTGCGCCATTGCAATTGCGCTCTGGGTTCCGGGTCAGCTGTTATTAATTCTTTCCAGTCTGTGGAGCGTTTACTCACCAACCCCACAACTTCCCAGAGTTTTCTTGTGTGAGCAGCAGGAAATATTAGAAGGATTTATTGCCAAGAATCTTGCAGAGATAAACAGATAGAAAATAAAGGATAGCCTTGAGAGGGCCTGGAACCTTTTCCAATGGGCCCCGACTGTCTCAGCCCCAGGGTTTTTATAGAGACGCCAAGGGGTGGAGCAAATGACCACCTCCCCCAGCACAGTCAAGTGCAGACCATCTCAGACACCTGCACTCAGGCCCGTGGTCCTAATCATCCTCTATGCAGACCTGCTGGGTAAAGCCACGAGGAACCCGAGAACGGCTCCCACAGGTCCCCCTTTCTTAATATATATATATATAAAAAAAACTATTAATGGCTTACAGCAATCTCCATAGCTGCTACACCTCCCAGTAAGGGAGTAGAGGATGATATAGATGCCATTTCTCTTTTGAATTAGGTCCAGGGTGACTACAGCAGTCTTAGCTGCCTCAAGCCCTTTCTAAACCAAAAACTCTTAAGGCGACTACAAACTTAAAGGATCTCTTAGCTTCATCATTACCATTAATAGGTTAACATAAATCTTGCTATACATAGTCACAATTCTCCCAATCTTACAACTCAAAGCAAATTCTTAACAGAACCATTTGAATTAGCATATATGGTGCTATATATAGTTAACAATTTTCTCCGCTTTACAACTTTAACTCAATCATTTGAATTTTCTTGCTAACAGAACATAGGAAAACTTCGATGTATTCTCAAACTTAAATATTTTCTTAACTCCACAAAACCAGGGTGCATTAATATCAATAGGTTAAATATAATTTCTGCAAACATAATTCAACCTCATAACTCCTCCTCCTCTTTATTTTTTAAACAGTCCCAAACCTAGTCAGAAAAAACCCAAACTTATATAATTCCTACAAACCCATATTGAAAAACAATATTCTCATTCTAACTATTAACACACTTTGAAAACTTTTAGCAAAACATCCAGAAGAAGTTTTATAATAAAACTCTTTACACTTTAAATTTTAGTATACCCATTTGCATTTCTTACTAACAAAACATAACATTAATCCACTCAAATAAGAAAATATTTTTTTAAATAGACTAAGGAACATTAACTCTCCCTTTTAATTTTTTTAAGCAAAATCTCAAGCCTAGTTAGAAAACCCAAACTTTTCTGTTTAAACAGTTCCATTTGTAACACAAAACCAGTTCCATGAGTAATTCCATTTTTACATGAACAGTTCCACAAAACAGTTGCATTTTTAACACAGAACAATTCATGAATCACCAGCATATATGCATACACATCTTGACTCTAGGTAGAAACAATAAATTTCTTCATTTAAACAGTTCCATTTTTAACCCAATTCCAGAAAACAGTTCCTAGGTCATTACTATAAGTAAACTCAAAATTGTCCCATTGCAATGAAATCTCTATTGTGCATTTTATTTCTTAAGTCTCAAAATTCAAATGATAAATTCTGGTACTAGCCTTCCAAATATGAGAAATCCATAACCAAAATCTTTTTGTAGTTTTATCTCATTTTAAGTTCAAAAAGTTCAAAAAAGTAAATTCTGGTATCAGGCTTTCACTTCCAAATATGAAGAGATGTTTTACAACCAAAACTTTTTGCAGTTAATTTTAGTTCAAACAAGCATCTCTGCAACTTTTGTTCTCACAGACAGAGACCTTTCTAGGTACAGTAGTATTCTAAACCGTACCGTTTTTGATGTTAGCTCAGATTTTTCTGTGTTGCGTCGATTTTCCACGGATCTCAGCTGTGGGTGCCTTGTTGTGCTGGTTCTGGCGTCTGCCATTCTTAGCTTCTTAGCGGCTTCTGGAGCTTTTGAAACCATCCAGACTGCCTACTTTGCAGTCTACTGGGACACTAACCTTCTGTGTCTCGGGTTCTTTCACCATATACATTAAGAATAGATTCACACTTAACATTTACACTTTCTTTTACAAATTCACATATAACATTAACATCTACTTATTTATACTATTTAAGGGAACTATAGAACTACTTTAGCAAATATATTTCTTATTACTTCTTATATACTTCTTATCTTATTTCTTATTTAAACTTACATTTACAACTAGTATCTTTACTTCTTACAAGCTTATTACTACATGTCTTAAGACTACCTTAGATATTTCTTGCAAGCTTATATTCCCCCCCCCTCACCTGAGGACCGAACCCAGGGCTTTAGCGCTTGCTAGGCAAGAGCTCTACCACTGAGCTAAATCCCCAACCCACAAGCTTATATTCTTAAAGGAACTCTATAGATCTATTTTTCAAACTTATATAGGACTACCATTAGCATATATTTAACTTAGCAAACACCTAAAGATTTCTTAACAGAGATCTAACCAAGACAGATTTTTACAAACTCACATATCTTATTTTCATCTTTTTCTACTTCTTACTCTTTATTATCACTATCTCTATTAGAAAGATTCTCTTAACTAGACAGGAAGTACGTACATCATTTCTAAAGTTTAGAGTTTATAGTCAGCTTTGCTATAAAGCACTGGGATTTAGTGAATGTTGTCGTTACAGAATTGTGTTACTTGTTGCTAGGGGACTGTAACATTCTCAGGACGAAGCCACACCCCAAAGTTGCCGAGTTCTCTCAGCCATTCTGGACTGGCAGAGATGCACTCAGCGGTAGACAGTTTTTAACTAGAGGCTGTCCCTTTACCCAAATTCACAGTAGTTCCCCTAAGTGCTTCAATTCAGACAAACATTTCTATTACAGCAGTACTTTTGGTTTGTTCTACCGAAAAACTTCACTTCATGCTGAGGGTGAAATTACCGTATTTAGCTGCTGTAAAGCTCTTTGCCAAATACTGCACAGCTATTAGGTGATATAAAGTATTTTTCTAAAGGAGCTAGTAAAGCCAAAAGCGGCACAGCTCTGAACTCTGTTTCCTCACTGTTTGCATAAACCAGTGACAAAACCTCAGTAATACTTGCATTTCCCTCTGCTAAAGGTCCAGGAAGATTGGAGTGAGCTCTAATATGGCCCACAAAGCATGGCAGCTTCCTTTTGTGAATAGCGTCTTGAATTTGTTGAAACATTTTGACTTGGTGGTTGTTAGTTCCAATATTTTCACCAAAACTGTTACTTTTCAAAGGAGTCAAGAACATAGATGTTCTTTCGTGAAACATATCCTTCATTAGCTTATTCTGAGAAAAAGCATTTCCAGGATTTAGTGTTTCACTTCATTAGCTTTAACTCCTGATGTTATTAGCAGCTGTGATATTTAGCATTGATTTTTTTTTTTTTTTTTTTTTTGGTTTTTTCGAGACAGGGTTTCTCTGTGTAGCTTTGCGCCTTTCCTGGAGCTCACTTGGTAGCCCAGGCTGGCCTCAAACTCAGAGATCCGCCTGTCTCTGCCTCCCGAGTGCTGGGATTAAAGGCGTGCGCCACCAACGCCCGGCCATAGCATTGATTTCTTATAAGGAACTTTCAGGTGAAGCAACTATTTTGTAAGACAGCTAGATTTTCTGAAGTTTGTTCCCCATCTATAAAGCAGTCATTTCTTTTTGAATGCCTGTTTCCTTATCTCCTTATTAGATTTGCAAAGGAATTACTCATTGCAGACAGTTCGTTCAAAAGGCAAAGAACCTTTTAAATTTCAACATAAGTTTCTTCATATCTAAGACAACGTTCAGAGTATAAACTGCCTTCTTAAGGATTTTAAAGTGGCTTGTTTGCTCTTATAGGTAGCTTTTTGTCTGATCTGAGTACCGTAAAAACTTTGCACAGCTATTATGGTAAATAAAGCACTTTACCAACGGAGCCCCAAACCACGAAGCACCTGGTTCCGTATCCTTTCAATTTTTCATGGGAACTGATTTTTAAACTCTTAGACGATTTTCCTCCTTATTCTTTTAAAAGCTGTATTTTAAGTTTACCATGAACGTATTTTCGAGCTGACAAAAGTGTTTCAGGGCAATGTCGCCATCTTTAGCGGAAAAACTACCTTTCCCAGAATGCATTTCCCTTATATCAGTCCATAATAATATCAGTCCCTTATATCAGTCCCTTATATCATTTCCCTTATATCAGTCATTTCCCATAGTTCTTTTCGGGTCTGAGAGTCAACTGGTTCTTTTACTAGACTTGCTTACAAATTTTTGCCCGGGAGGTTTGAACAAAGTTTTTTGCTTTTGCAACGGGAGATTTGAACAAGCATTTTACATTTTCAGCTATGGCACATTGTGAGATTTCTGGTCTCTCCTCAGCTGGCTTTAACAGGTGTCTCTCCTTCATTTGACACTGGCCCCCAAATCAGAACTGCACCTGCCTCGTTAGCGCGCATTGAGGTGGGCAATTTCTGATAGCAACTTTCCTTGGGGCTTGTGTTTGCCTTAGACAGTCAGTGAAAAACAAAAGCCTTTACAACAGAGCTTTTCCATAGCTCTTTCAGAGATTTTTCTCCCACTGATTTTATTCTCATTTTGCTTGTTCCTTCCCCCCCAGATGCAGAGCTTCAGCTATTTGTCTGCGGCTCTGTACCTCTGCTAGCTGCCTTTGGAAGTAGGGGCTTTTTTTTTTCTCCCCATGAATCTGCCTCAAATTCTAGCAGCTTTTTCAGGTCATGAATTTTCTGGGGAGGAATCTGTCCCTTCTGTTTCTTTAGAGTCTTTTTCCCAGACAGTTCCCAGTTTGGTCTCAGTTTATCCCCTCTACCCCAGAAACAGTTTCTGACACTACAGTGGTGGCTTTCCCTGCTACTGAAGGTAGGGGCTTTCTGTCTGTTTCTGTTTTCGGGGTCCGTGTGGTTTGCATACAGACTGAAAATCTAACAAGGGATGTTTTTGCCATTTCTAAACTCCCATTAGGACAGGTGTTTTGCCTCATCAGACCTTCACCTGGCCCAGTCCCCCAGTGGATTGTGTTTGCTTGTCTGGGTGCTCAAGGACCTAGCTTATGCCCTAAGCAGTCACCCCTCAGGGCTACACTCCCTCATCTCACCCTGAGTCAGTTGAAACAAAGCTTTTCTCAAAGAGGTGCTTTCTCTGACAGAAAAGAATGCTTTACTCCTGGATAGTTCTGTTCTGCCCTGGCTGGGCTCTTTCCCCAGACAGCGTTCTGACTCAGCAGCACAACTGTTTCAGACACAGTTCAGCTTTACTGTTTTACCAGAAAGGTCCTTACTCTGATAGGAAAGCTTTTTCTCAGATTTCTTTTTGCAGCTGTGGACCTATCAACCCGGGACTTGTAGGAAAGTGGGCAACTGTGCTGTTCCCACCGGCTTTAGCTTTGTTTGTTCATTAGCAATCTTCCCCTGGGTCCTGCGTCTTCCTGCCTCAGCTCTGTGCTCCAGGAAGTTAGCAACTACAGGAACCCTAGTATCCCTGAAATGCACTCCAACTCAGAGACACTGGCCAGTGGCCTCTGGGTTTTTGCTCAGAAGAAAGGATACAATGCTAACAGTTTGCATTGCTTCAGGGGAATCTTTGCATTAGGACGATTAGGAGCACCTTTTCATTCTGAAATGCTCACTCAGAAACAAAACCCTTGATGCCTCAGCTGGGCTGTAACTGAAAAGCTTGCCTTTTTTGCTTTTCTCAGGTAAAGTTTCCTGCCTTTTTGGGCTCTCTGTAGCTCTTTACCCACTCTCTCCCAAGCGTTTCCCTCAGGGTACTCTGACCCACTATCTTTTACTAGCTTGAAGAGACAGAGCTTAGAAGAGGTTTTTAGGAACTTGTCCCTGCCTCCTGCATTGCAGGGAGGATTTTTAAAGCTTGAAAGAGAACTTAGGTTTTGCTGTCTTAAATTTGTTGTTTTCCCTTAGAGCTGATTACAGGTGGTCCCCATACTAATATCTTCAGGTGACTAATTTTTGTACTTCTGAAAAAGTTAGAGGCTTTAGTTTTTAAGTTTAAGAGAGATTAAGGCTTTTTAGAGAGTTTTTCCCCAAATTTTCCAAGAAAAGCTTTATAGTTTAAGTTTTTTTTTCCCCAGGAGAAAGATAGACCAACTTTTCCCAAAACTTCCCAACTTTAAACTTTGACTTCTTACACCCCCATTTTTGCCTCAGGGAGAAATTACTCTCTCCTGCCGCTTGGACTTAGCATTTCAGCTGTCCCCAGGTCAAAAGCTTCCATAGGAAACTTTTTCTTCCCCATAAGCTCAGAGAAGAGCTTTTTTGCTACCCGTAAAGCCCAAAGAAAGATTTTTTTCCCCCAGTTTGCGTTCATAGCCCCCAAAGTTAGAAAATTGGAGTTTTTCTGTCTAGTTGCCTTACTTATTGTATTTTTTCTACACAATCTTACACTTCTAAGTTTTTCCTACACTATATTATTACACTATGCCTTATACTTATTTTTCACAGATAGAAATTGAGAAAGGGATAGAAGATAGAAAATTTTGACAGAAGAGAATTGCACTGCAGCATCGGACATCCTTCCAGTCCGCTTTCCTTATCTCTCGAGGATAAAACCCCTGCCCCTCAATATAAAATATATATTTTCCATAACATCGGCATGCCTTTCCACTGGCAGGGCTGACCCACACTTTCGCCAAGAACTCTGTAATAAAACTATTATTTTCCTTTATCTTTGGTCCCTATTACTTTGTCTTAAGTCCCTGTTCATTTGTCTTAGTCCCCGCTTTTTTTCTTTAGTCCCCCTTTTTCTTTTTCCTTTTTTCTTTAGTCCCCCTTTTTTTTCTTTAGTCCCCCCCTTTTTTTCTTAAGTCCCCCTTTTTTTCTTTTTTCTTTAGTCCTTGTTCATGGCGCCATTCTGTGGAGCGTTTACCCACCAACCCCACAGCTTCCCAGCGTTTTCTTGAGTGTGAGCAGCAGGAAATATTAGGTAGAAGGATTTATTGCGGAGAATCTTGCGGAGATAAACAGATAGAAAATAAAGCATAGCCTCGAGAGGGCCTGGAACCTTTTCCAACGGCCCCGACTGTCTCTGCCCCAGGGTTTTTATAGAGACGCCAAGGGGTGGAGCAAAAGACCTCCTCCCCCAGCACAGCCAAGTGCAGACCATCTCAGACACCTGCACTCAGGCCCGTGGTCCTAATCATCCTCTATGCGGACCTGCTGAGTAAAGCCACGAGGAACCCAAGAACGAGCTCCCACACCAGTCATGAAGAATAATCCTATTACAAGTTGACCACAAGTTTAACATTTACTTTACGAATGGAGAATGCATGCCATAGGATACTACAGCTTACTTAAATCTCCTCAAATCTAACATTTCAACCGGAATCCAATTAGTTTGTACATTCCCTTGAGCAGGTAGTTCCTGTATGGCTACTGGATAAATTAAGTTTGATTGTTCAAAAACAGGCTGTCTCGAGCCAGGCGGTGGTGACACACGCCTTTAATCCCAGCACCCGGGAGGCAGAGGCAGGCAGATCTCTGTGAGTTCGAAGCCAGCCTGGGCTACCAAGTGAGTTCCAGGAAAAGCGCAAAGCTACACAGAGAAACCCTGTCTCAAAAAACAAAAACAAAACAAACAAACAAACAAAACAAAACAAAAACCAAAAACAAAACAAAACAAACAAACAAACAAAACAACAACAAAAAAGAAAACAAGCTGTCTCTCTGTAACCTTATAATTCAATCCTGAAATAATTTCACCTTTAAATTCTTCTGTCTGGGTCTGAATTTCTCTACAATTCATTTTAACAGGTTTTTCTAAAGCTTTTATCTTGGCACTTAAATTGACAAACTTTTTAATACTAAAAAAGATAATTAAACAAATAAAATGCATAATTGATGTTACATATATCCCACCAACATTAATTATCCTCTCATTTAATTGTTCCATTTTCAAACTGCCTAATGTGTTATCAAGCAAAGACCAATTTTCTTTCATTATAAAGATATTTCCCATTTTTTAATGTGGGAAAATTTTTCTCCTTTAATTTCTCCCTTTAAGATATCTAATATCTTAATTGACTAACTAAGTCTGCATAGAACAGAAGAAGTCCAAGGGAATTTCAAAGCGACTACCTAGCATGGTTGAAGTCTGAAATGGGGAGAGAGAGAGAGAGAGAAAGCGCCTACTAACTACCAGAGAAGAGAAAAAACCTAAAAGCTAAAGTCCAGCCACGTGCTCCTGCCTGAGCCATTTCGGGCCCGAGCCAGGGGTCTGTAAATTCACAAGCAGTCTAGCCACTAGTAGCTCTGGCCCCTTTAAGCTCCGGCCATGTGAGTTAAAGATCTGGCCACAAGTAGCTTTAGCTGCGTGTACTCAGACCACTTGTAACTACAGTCAAATGCAGCTCTGGCTGCATGCAGTCTGGATCGCTTGTAGCTCCAGCCAGGCCTGGGGGCCTGTAAATGCCAGCTGATCGGGGCCTGTAACCCCTGGCCTGTAAGACCACCAATGGTTTTTTTAAAGAATTCTTGAATTGTGTGCACCAATTGTAGATGGATTTCTAAGCAGTCTTTTTAAATAAGAAACACAGAGCCAAATACAGAGGTATAAGCCATAGAGATCAAAGCAATAGCCACCAACTAACCTTAGATTACCACATCACCTTAGCATCGCAAGAGAGCCTCTTCCTGTCTAACCCATGCCTTTATTGCCTTCCTGTTCTGCCTTCTCATGGGCTCTAAGCCCAGCCACATCATTTCCCCCTTACTGCCTGTCTATACAGATCTGCAGGTCTCTATGGCTGGTACTGGGATTAAAGGTGTGTGTCACCACGTTTGGCTGTGTCCTTGATCACACAGAGACTCTGCCTGTCATGTGATCAGATTAAGGCATGTGCTACCACTGCCTGACTTCTGTTTATGGCTATGACATCTGATCTCCAGGCAAATTTTCTTTATTAACATATAAATAAAATATTACATTTCAGCACACATAAAAGATCACCACAGTCCTATTCAATAATTAAAAGAAATACAGAAGAGTCAAGTGGTGGGCCAGGCTTCTAGTATTATCACTGTGGAGTCTGACACAGGAAGACCAAGAGTTCCAGAGAAGCCTGGGCTACATGTTGAGGCCATGCTTCTTCTTAAACAAAGGCTGGTGATGCAGTCAGTTTCTTGCCTTGCATACATGAGTCCCTGGGTTTGAGATCCAGCACAACACAAAATGGTTCTGGTACAGCACACGCTTCATTCCAATACCCAGGAGGTATATGCAGAAGGATTCGAAGTTCAAGTACTTCCTCACTTATATAAGGAACTCAAGACTAGCCTCAGCTACTTGAGACCTCATATACAACAGTAAATAAGTAGTATTGGTACCTGATATATACAGTAGAATGTGTTACATAATTATTTTTATGCAAATATTTGGAAAGGGCAAATTTGTGGAGGAGATGGATGAGTGGTTTCTGTGACTGAGTTTACAGACAAAGCCATTTGCACTAACTTTTAAATACAAATTTGCAAACTATTGGGGTTTGCCTCACACTAAAGTGCCTCTTAGGATATGTGACTTTCTTTCAGTGTAATACTCAGAAAGTCTCAGACTCAGTGAACTTATATTATAAAATCTTCTGTAGCTGGACTGTGCTTATGGCATAAGTTATAGGAATTTCCTAAACTCATTTAATTGTATACCCACAACAATTAAATCTATGCCATATAAATTTTACCTTGATATAAGTAGTTAAATATAAACAAAAATATTGACATGCCTCATAAATAGTGCATTGACTACTAAGAAAGCAAATATCCTAATAAAAGTAAATATTGGGAGATCACAAATATCAATGCATGGGAGATATATCATAAAATTTATTTTTTGTCTTAATTTCTGAAAGACAAAAGTCACAAATTTTACCTTTGAGGGCAAGAAAATATACTGTCTAGGTAATATAAGAGTATTTGGCATATATGCTTAACTCAGAGTTTCTGAGTGTGTTCTGTATATGCTATCCTAACTATTCATTGTATTAATTGATTTTTTGTTATCTTGCTTGAAGATTGATTTGTATTAAATTTGATAGAAATAAAAGTTTCTTTGCTTAATAAAAAAATAATTTAAATATTCACATCAAACCAGTATTAATAAACACAGACATTGTTATTTGCAAGAATTTGAGTTCTAGACAGGCAACAAGCCACAGGGAGAAACTTGGTAATGCAAGATGAGGCTAGCCGTGACAATCACTTTTCATTTTATACCTAACTCACAGTTGAATACACCCAGTGATTTCCCTACTTTTATTCTACGATCATTTTATACAGTTAGTGTGTCTCAGCTCCCTTAGCAATATGATAGTTCCACTTTCTTTACTTTGATAACTGCCCCAAGAAACAAGGTCAATAACTTTCACTCTTCTGCAGGTAAACATCTTACAAAAGCTGCCATAAAAACATGTCATGTTTAAAAATTTGCTTTTATTAAGAATTATTTTTAGTCTCTGAAGGAGCATCACATATCTTTCATTTTAACTTCATATACAGAAAGAATTTTTTGATGTGAAATTTAATATTGTGAAAAATCTGATCGTTTGTAAGGCTTTCACTATGAAAAGGAATTTTGGATAAAAATCTGTGTCTTGTCAATAAACAAAAAAAAGATGATTGAACACTACTATATCAAATATTATGTGACATGATGTAATCTAGATAGTCTCATGGTATCATTTGAGTCTAATGGAAATTAGAAGAGTCACATAAATGACTAGTGGATGAAATTATGCTGTAAATAATACATCTATAAATGTCCAAGGGAAGAATAGAAAACCTGAAGTACAGTGTGAAATTTCATTTTTTTTGTTCTAAGATGCAGCTTGCCATCAAATGATATTACACAGGAGACAAGACTTTACCTCCACAAAGCTAATACAAGCTGACAGACACCACCATTCATACTGAAAACAAATGTCTCTAGACAAATTCATGCTAGGATGTCTATTACGTGGCTCTTCAAATTCCATCTTTTAGAATCTATTGGTTTGAAAACAGATAATGTTATTATATTTCTAACTCAGAAAACTATAGACCCTCCTCCTCTTTTTGTAACAGTTATAAAGGGAACAAAAGAGGTCACCAAGCTAAGACAGTAATGACACATGAGCTGCTCCGGCAGCTGGTAAATGACAGGACAACCAAAATAAAGACAGAATTTTAAGGCAAGTTCTCTGTACATCTACTCAATGCAGTTGCAATTTGAGCATTACACATTTTAGATTTTCCTTTAAAGGGTGGAATTCTTTACAACTTCCCATGAACACCTGATGAAAATTTCTAAACAGTGATGAAGCAACAGTTATGGGAAAATTAAATTAATCTTAAAGGATAGTTTATCAATTAACTGTTGTAGGTATTGACACCGGAAAAAACAGTTTTATTGTCAACCAGTCTAGCACATTGTAAAGGCTGATGCAAATATATGATGAAGAAAATCTTTTTAATTGGCCTTAGTCTGATTTCACTGTGCTTTTGATATAACTTGTATAAAGTGTTTATTTTCCTCTCAAATGGAAAGATCAGCTTTTTTAACATTAAAAAAATACTTTTCAGCGACCCGGAGAGGTGGCTCTGAGGTTAGGTGGCCGGCCTGCGGCAGCAGAGGTGGCGAGTTCGATTCCCGCGACCGCCAGTGCGAGGCATGATGACGTCATCATGCCTCGGGGGGGGGGGGGTGAATACTTTTCCCTAAAGTACTTGTACTTTATTCTTAATTGTGGCTTTCAAACACCTTGAGTTGTTGTTTATTTTATAATAATATATGTACTCTCATAAAAGCGTAAGAGAAAAATACTGTTAGCCTGTTTTTGACCATGACATTTGTGAGTTATATCTCATTTTTGTAGATGTTATAAAAAAGTGTTCTCTTCAAACAACAAAAGCTATCCATATCTAAATGCATCTAAAAATCACTTCTGATATTTTAACTTAACTAGAAATACATGTTGTTATCAATAACGGTATTAAGTTTCCCAATGGTAACACTTTCATTTATATGAAACCTGCTCTCAAGGAGTAAAACCCTTTATTTTCACATCAGAGCAATTTTGAGACACAAACAAATTTTTAATAACTTTTTCATTCTTTTATTTCCATAGAAACAAGGTGATTGCTGACATGGAATTGAAAGCTGATGAAGCAGTATGAAGCTTAAAATTGATGGAAATATTTTCTGAAGGAAAGACTAATTCCAACTAAGAAATTCACATATCAGTATTTTAACATGAAGTTGCCATTATGAAAATATAATTTCCAAAAATATAAGTTGGCTAATTAATATAAAAATAGAGATTTGTATCAGTGTTGGAAATTAAATATTCTACCTACTGTTTCAATAACTCATTGAGAAACACAGTGATTTTCCAACTGCAGTAAATGCAATGTCACACCATAGGCCTAACATCCTATAATGTACTATTGTTCTTATTATGTAGTTATTATCACTTTCAGTTCGGGCTGGTTATGAGTCATAATATAAAGATAGACAAGTAAAGTATAACTATTTAATAAATTTTAATTAACATAAAGTTGCATCCCTTCCCACTTTCCAATTTCTTGCTCCAGCTCCTCCCACATAACACCCATCGCAAACCCTCCCATGTCCACTTCCAACCCCTCCCATACCCCTTTCTGTTCCTTTCACACCCCTTCCTTACCCATCCCATGCCTCCACCTCAAGTTGACAGCCTTTTAACTTGATTATTATTCATGCATATATACGTATATAAATTCACAACTATACAAATATAATCTTCTGGGTCTGCTCTTACTGTCTGCATGTTTAAGGTGGCAGCACTCACAATTTTGTACTGGATTACTAATAAGGGAGCTCATCTCTGAGAGAAGCCAGTTCTCCTCTGCCAGCAGTCGTTCGTTGCCCAGAGTTCTCTGTCTAATAGTGGGACCAGTGCAGTTTTCTCCCTTCCACATTAACATATCCATGGATAGGTAATTTTGCTGACAATGCTACTCACAAGAACCCCAGTCCCAAACATTAGAACGCCCTTTTGAGTGGTTGGTCAATAGAGTTTAAGTGACTCCTAAAACAATACAGACTATTGATGTTGCCCTTGGTTGCCGCTTGGATGTTTCATTAGTTAG
>CABHPR010126492.1:0-19678 GCA_902168415.1 Peromyscus melanophrys | reverse complement strand
TGCCACGCGGCTCCTGGCTTACCGGCATCTTCACATGCTGCTTGCTGTGGTGGAGGGGGGGGGAAGGGGGGGCTGGCAGTGTCTCCTCCCACCTTCCTGTTCTCTCAATTCTCCTCTCTGTTAGTCCTGCCTATACTTCCTGTCTGGCCACTGTCCAATCAGTGTTTTATTTATTGACCAATCAAAGCATTTGACATACAGACCATCCCACAGCACCTATGGGCCAATCTGATGGAGGGCTTTTCTCAGTTGAGGTTTCATCTTTCCAGATGTCTCTAACGTGTATCAATTTGCCAAAAATGTTAACCAGTACAGACTGTAGAGTGGTAATGGTAACATACCAATCCTTGGGAAGGATAAGGAAGCTCACATTATAAGAACAATGTCCCATCCTCTGAGGCAGTTGTGTGTGTTAGTAACAGTGTTACTTTTTTGCAGGATATTTGACCACACTGACCCTCTGAGACTATTAATAAAGTTAACCTTGAATCAAGGGCGGAGTCAGTCACTAGCTGACTGGAATTAGCAATACAGAGAGGCCAGGAATACAGATAGAGACAAGTACAGGAAAGAGAAGGGAAGGACTGGGATTTTTAGCATTCTTTTCATGTCTGGAAAATGTGGAGAGAGGGTCAGCTGGTCGTTCCTCTGCCACTTTCTTGATGTATCAGGTTTTTACCCCAATATCTGACTCCTGAGGTTTTACTGGTAATATGACAACTTAGATAAACAGATCATCTGGCCAGTGTGGGGCATGAGATCTCCAGGTGACTTCTGAAGCAACTGGCTCTGCAGCCACTGGAGTTGCAGCCAGTGAGTCAATAGCTGACCCCACCCATTATTCTGTCATTCAAATGTCCCCTGTGCCCTTGCCTCCAGCCATATGTGCTTCTTCTGCTGGTCCCATTGGGTCAGCTACACAGGCAGCTCACTATCCCTTCCCATGGGTTACCGGTTTTCCCTGGGTCAGCTCCCCCAGCTGCCAACAGGCAAAGCTGGCCACCTCAACATTTGCTCGTGCCTATTTTGGCTTCTGTTGCTGCTCCTACTGCTGCTGCCACCACATATACTGGCCCCTGACAACACAGCTACTGTTGATGTGGATAAACTGACAAGTCAGTAGATCTGGTGAGACAACTGGGAATTCTTAAGGAGAGAATTGGATTATTTATTTTTTTTAAATCTTTCCCATTTTAAGAATGGGCAATATTATTACAATTCAGGGAGTTAGGACTCTGTATAGTTCCACAATGGATGGCTTGAAAAAAAAAAAAAAACGAAGGAATAACAGACCTAGCTGGGGTTGACATAGTGTCAATTATAATTACTATCAGCTTGATAATTCACATTTATCCTTTAAAAAGTCTTTCAATACTTTGCTCCTTCCTATTTTCTTGTGGTCTTCATTTATCATGAACATTCCTTATGTTTCCTCTCTGTACTTGAACCAGTTGGGATCTCCCGCTCCCCCAAGTTCTCTTTCCCTCGCCCCTCATTACCCCCACTCACGTCCAGACTGTTCATGTAGATCTCATCCATTTCTCCATCATTGGGTGATCCCCGAGTCTTTCTTGGGGTCCTGTTTTCCAGGTAGCCTCCCTGGTGTTGTGAGTAGCCGTCCAGTCACCCTTGTTCCACAACTAGTATTCTCCTATGAGTGGGTACATACCATGTTTGTCTTTCTGAGTCTGGGTTACCTCACTCAGGAGAATTTTTTCTAGATCCCTCCATTTGCCTGCAAACCTCATGATGTCATTGTTTTTCTCTGCTGAGTAGTATTCCATTGTATATATGTACCACAGTTTATTTATCCATTCTTTGGTTGAAGGGCATCTAGGTTGTTTCCAGGTTCTGGCTGTTACAAATAATGCTGATATGAACATAGCTGAGCAAGTGCCCTTGTGGTATGATTGAGCATTCCTTGGGTATATGCCCAAGAGTGGTATAGCTGGATCTTGGGGGAGATTGATTCCCAATTTTCTAAGAAAGCGCCATATTGATTTCCACAGTGGTTGTATCAGCTTGAGGCCCACAGAAACCCACAAAGATGCCCCCACAATAGACTGCTGGCAATAGTCGAGAAATAGCCCGATCTGACCTCCCCTGGTGATAGGATGGCCAAACACCTTAATTGTCATACTAGAAACCCCATCCAGTGACTGAGGGAACTAGATGCAGATATCCACGGTCAGGCCCCGGGTGGAGCTCCGGGAGTCCAATTGGCAAGAAGGAGGAGGGTTTATGTGAGCAAGAGTTGTTGGGACCAGGGATGGATGGAATACAGGGACAAGTGGCCAAACGAATGGAAACACATGAACTGTGAACCAATGGCTGAGGGGCCCCCAACTGGATCAGGCCCTCTGAATGGGTGAGACAGTTGATTGGCTTGATCTGTTTAGGAGGCATCCAGGCAGCTGGACCGGGTCCTGTGCTCAGTGCATGAATTGGCTGTTTGAAACCTGAGGCTTAGTAGAGACCCTTGGCCCAGCCTGGGAGGAGGGGACTATACCTGCCTGGGCTGAGTCCACCAGGTTGATCTCAACCCTCGGGGGAGTCTTTGCCCTGGAGGAGATGGAAATGGAGGGGTGGGCTGGGGAGAGGGGGGCGGGGTGGCAGGAGGGATAACAGGGGGATCTATGGCTGATATGTAAAGTTGAATTATATTGTAAAATAAAATAAAATAAATTCAAAAAAAAAGTCTTTCAATAACTGTGCCAAATTAAAAAAAAAAAGACTGGTAAGATACAAGTCTTAGAAAGACTTACTATTAATAAGACACAAGCCTTAGAAAGACTTTCTAATGAAACTAAGAAAATACTCACACACACAGAGGAACTTAGAACAGAACCTACTACATCATTGCATGATGAAATTGAAGAGAAATGGCCCAAGGATATTAGAAAACCAACATTAGTTTATCCAGTTACTAGATAAGAATGACCAGCAGACAATAGACACCCCTGAGGTTATGCAGAAGTTAAAAGGAATCCTGTGTAAATATTAGATTTGAGGAGTTTTAAGGAAGTTGTCATTTCATATGCTATGCATTCATCCTATGGGAAGCAGATGTTAAATTCCTAGGAAACTTAAAACAGAATTATCTGCCAAGATTGGAAAGATTTAGCTACAGCAATATTGGAAGATGGTCCTCAGTTACACTGAAGAACATGGTGGAAAGAGGAAACTAGGACCATAAAACAATGAAATAGGGCTAGAGGTATTGATATTTCCCAAGACCAGTTTTTTGATGAAGGCCCATATGCTGAATTATGAAGACAGTGTGAATTTGATGACCACATTTTGGCTTTATGTCATTTAGCATCTTTAAATGCTTGGGACAAGGTTGAAGAATCAGGAAAGAGGACTGAGTCATTTTAAAATTATATAAGGACCCAAAAAGCCTTCACTGATTTTTGGCAAAGATTGACTTCAGCAGTAAACAGAATAGTATCAGATCTGAAAGTTAGATAAATATTAATTGAATCTTTGGCTTTTGAAAATGCTAATACATAATGCAAAAGGGTGATTAGACCTTTAAAGGCAAGATCAAAACCCATAATGAATGAATCAGAAATACAGCTGATGTTGAATCTCACACTTACGATGCTACTTTGATAAGGGAAGTGATTTCTAAAACTTTTAAGAAAAAACAAAATGTAAGATGTTTTAATTGTAGTAAATGAGGTCATCTGAAGAGGGATTATAGGCAAGGTATTCCTGGAAACAATGTTTCTTGTTTTTTTTTGTTTGTTTGTTTGTTTGTTTGTTTTCCTAGAGATAATCCAAACAGAAGGCCCTAGCCTTCTAGAGTATGCAGAAGGTGTGACAAAGGCTGGCATTGGACTAATAAATACAGATTAATTAGGGACAGACAACATAACCCTTTTCCATATGGACACATCTTAGGGGGCCTCTTGCAGGCTCCAGTATCAGTTTTGGTTCAATCATTCCCTATCAGCAATGGACAAATTCATCCATGGATCAATGAAAAGACTTAATGCCTGTTGTTAAAAAAACATACTGCTCTGGATGACAATACAGCTTCAGTAGATAAAATCAAATTTTCAGGAGAGACCATAAAACAAGTATTTTGGCAAACTCCTATGTATGATCGAAGACCACAGCTATAAATACAAATAAATGGCATTGCAATTGAAGGTTTGGTTGACACAGGTGAAGATGTAACAATAATTTCACCGAAACCTTGGCATCCAGGTTGACTACTTTAGGAAGCAGATATTCAGCTTCTAAGGATTGGAACTCTATCTCAGGTAAAACAAAGTAAAGGTACATTGAGTTTATAGGGCCAAAAGGATAAATAGGGAAATTAAAGCCATATGTGGCTATCATAGCAATGAATTTATGGGGATGTAATTTGTTACAGCAATGGAAAACACAGATTAACATTCCCTCAATCTCAGAAACAAATCATAAAATAAAGAATGCTTCTGAGAGACATTAAAAAGGTATTATCAAGAACAGTCATTGACTATTCAGGTTGTTCATAAGAGGGGCCCAACAGCTGTTAGTCTTCCAAAGGTACCAACAGTCTTAGCTTTAAAATAGTTACTTGATAAGCCTGTGTGGGTGGAACATGGCTTTTGACATCAGAAAAATTATAAACACTAGAAGAGCTAGTACAGGTGCAGCTAAATGCTCAATATATTGAAGAATCAACTAGTCCTTGGAATTATGCATTTGTCATTTAAAAAGAAATCTGAAAAATGGAAAATGGTAATAGACCTGAGAGCTGCAAATAAGGTGACTCAGTCAATGTGTTCTTTACAGCCTGGAATTCCTTTGTCTTCCTTATTACTTAATGGATAGTCTACTATAGTGATTGATTTAAAAGACTGATTTTTTTAACCATACCTTTATAAGAACTGGATGGAGAAGGTAAGGGAAGAGTAGTAATTTACCTAACAGAAATCTCAGGGATCTTCATATATGATGTTCTTTTTAACCCGTACACCAAGTTCAAGTGGTGTAGAATATAGGCTTTTCTGCATCTGACTGTGCCAGGCTCACTGACACATAGCTCCTAGCAATATCGACACAAATGGAAAACTTATGATGAAGCCTAAGAAATGATACTTTTAAAATAGAAATCCTAAGCCACTTGAAGTTTCACTGGTACAATATTAAAAACAAGTAAACAAAAAGCCCCACAACTTATAAACTTCACTGAAAACTATGAGGAAATTCCTTTTTGTTATATTACACCAAAAGAAGAAAAGAGGGAGGAGGAGGAGGGGGAGGGGGAGAGGAGGAGGAGGAGGAGCAAGAAGAAGAACACAAAGAACAAGAAGGAGAAAGTGAGGAGAAGGAAAATGACCCTTATTTTGTATTTCAGATCTCCTAATTCACATGTACGATCTAATTAATGCCACATAAATTTTGAGGTAGGAATATAAACAGAGAAGCTTAATTTTAGAAAAAATAAGTCTGCACTACTATCAAGTGATAAAGCTGAAATTTTCTTTGAAATAAATTATAAATTATTCAAAACCTTAATTTTGTTCCACTGATTTAGGCTTCCCCATAGGAATGTTGTTCAGTTAGTCAAACTTACTCCTTTGCACACATTTATGGTAAAATCAATGTAAGTGAAAGAGGTCTGGCTAAATGGATCATTACATGGTTTTAACACACACAGTAGGCCAACACATATGCAAACACTACATATGTCACTTATGGTCAAAATACTCTATTTTACTTAAGTTACAAAGCTTTAACTGAAAAAATCAATGTTGATGCTAAGTGACAGCAGCAGCAAATGTAACTGATAGTTGGTGAATACTTATGTAAGCTAGATCAGTGCTATGCACATCAAAATTCTCTAAGTTCATCATCACAGCCTGTGCCAGATCCTTTGTGTCCTGGAACTTGGCCTCCTGACCACATCTATCTCAGTTACATCCCCAGTGTTGATTCACAGAGGTGGTAGGCTGTTCTCAAAGAATGTGCCCCAGGTCTAGACACTAAGTGTTCTATGACTAGGCCTAAAAAATATCCATTGTATAGAGTTTGAAAATATTTTTAAAATAAAAGGACAAGGAGTATGAATCTTCAATTTCCATTTAAGTAAGATTGCCTAACAAGTAGAAAGACCATGAAGAAGGACACATCTTACTGATTAATACTCATTCCTTTGCCTTCTTGGCTTCTAGTATTTTCATCAACATTGGCATGCAATATATGAGTTAAATTCAAACACTGAAATGCCTAAGAAATCTGCAATCATAGGTTTGATTTTCCAAAAATATTCATCCAGTCTTAGAAATAAACATAATGTTAAGGGCAACCAGTTTTCATATAGAGAATGTGGACAAGGATCATTCATACTTCAGATAATAATACACACATCTGATATATTTGATTTCCTGAACATTTATCAATCTAGATACTAAAAAAAAAAACCAGATAAATATACAATGAAGAACACAGATCAATTTACAATGAATTTATACAGGGAGCCCATCCCTCAACTCAGGGCACTCTAGTGATGTACAAACAATGCTGTAATTTGTAGTGCTGCATAGCTCTGTATACACTTGGTCTAGACAGTGATGTGTATAATAGCTGGTGACTGGAATACCTGGTGATGTTGACTTGATGAAATGTTTAAGCTCTTTCCTTTTAACTGGTGTCATTTAGGATATTAATTGTTGGCACAGCCATATGTAATGGAAACAGTAAAAGTCAAAAGGCCATCACAGTTTTTTGACAAGGATCTAGCAAGCTGAGCCACATGATGGCTGCCATGTCACCTTTGGTTTTCATCTCCACCTATTTCATACTTGGAAGAATTTTAATATTTGCACAATTTGGAGATATTGGATTGATGGGAAATTTATTATGAATTATTTATGCCTTATTCCAGGGGTACTGCTTTCCAGCTTCCCCAGGAAGGTCGTGAACATACTACTCCTTCAGCTCTTAGGGAGATATCTTTATCTACTTGAAGGTCCTCCTTATGCCTTAGAGGTTGTGACACATAAAGAAGACAGAGGTCTCTTTATGAGGCTATGAGACATTCTTGAAACATCTGTCCCTATACTTATGTGGGAACAAGATAGTCAAAACAAAGTAAACTTAAAATGGTCAACAAGATGTCCCATTTATTAATTGTTGCTCTCAGTGTCTGTGCTAAGCTTGTTATATTTAGGAAGTGATCTCCTATGCCAATGCTTTCAAGACTACTTCCTAATTTCTCTTCTATCAGGTTCAGAGTAACTGGATTTATGTTGAAGTCTTTGATCCATTTGGACTTAAGTTTTGTGCATGATACAGATATGGATCTATTTGCAATCTTCTACATGTTGACATCAAGTTTTGCCAGCACCATTTGTTGAAGATGCTTTCTTTTTTCCATTATACAGTTTTGGCTTCTTTGTCAAAAATTAGGTGTTCATACATGTGCAAATTAATGTCAGGGTCTTCAGTTCGATTCCATTGGTCCACATGTCGGTTTTTATGCCAGTATCAAGCTGCTTTTATTACTGTAGCTCTATAGTAGAGCTTGAAGTCAGGGATCGTGATGTCTCCAGAGGTTGTTTTATTGTACAGGATTCTTTTGGCTATCCTGGGTTTTTTGTTTTTTCCATATGAAGTTGAGTATTATTCTTTCCAGGTCTGTGAAGAAATGTGTTGGGATTTTGATGGGAATTGCATTAAATCTGTAGATTGCTTTTGGTAAGATTGCCATTTTTACTATGTTAATCCTACCTATCCATGAGCATGGGAGATCTTTCCATTTTTTGATATCTTCTTCAATTTCTTTATTCAGGGACTTAAAGTTCTTGTCATATAGTTCCTTCACTTGCTTAGAGTTACCACAAGGTATTTTATATTATTTGTGGCTATTGTAAAGGGTGATGTTTCTCTGATTTCTTTCTCAGCCCATTTGTCATTTGTATATAGGAGGGCTACTGATTTTTTTGAGTTAATCTTGTATCCTGCCATGTTACTGAAGGTGTTTATCAGCTGTAAGAGTTCTTTGGTGGAATTTTTGGGGTCACATGTATACTATCATGTCATCTGCAAATAGTGAAAGTTTGATTTCTTCCTTTCCAATTTGTATCCCTTTGATCTCCTTTGTTGTCTTATTGATCTAGCTAGAACTTCAAGTACTATGTTGAATAAGTATGGGAAGAGTGGACAGCCTTGTCTTGTTCCTGATTTTAGTGGAATCGCTTTGAGTTTCTCTCTATTTACTTTGATGTTGGCTGTTGGCTTGCTGTAAATTGCCTTTATTATGTTTAGGTATGTTCCCTGTATTCCTGATCCCTCCAAGACCTTTATCATAAAGGGGTGTTGGATTTTGTCAAAGGCCTTTTAGCATCTAATGAAATGATCATGAGGTTTTTTTCTTTCAGTTTGTTTATATGGTGTATTACATTGACAGACTTTCATATGTTGAACCAACCTTGCATCTCTGGGATGAAGCCTACTTGATCATGGTGGATAATTGTTTTGATGTGTTCTTGGAGCCTGTTTGTCAATATTTTATTGAGTATTTTTGCATCACTGTTCATGAGGGAGATTGATCTGTAATTCTCTTTCTTTGTTGCATCTTTGTTTGGCTTGATAATCAGAGCAACTGTAGCCTCATAGAAGGATTTTGGTAACGTTCCTTCTGTTTCTATTGTGTGGAACAATTTAAAGAGTATTGGCATTAACTCTTCTTTGAAGATCTGGTAGAATTCTGCATTGAAACCATCTGGTCCTGTGCTTTTTTTGGTTTGCAGAATTTTAATGACTGTTTCTATTTCCTTAGGGGTTATTGGTCTATTTAAATAGTTTATCTGGTCTTGATTTAACTTAGGTAAGTGGTACCTATCCAGAAAATTGTCCATTTCTTTTAGATTTTCCAATTCTGTGGAGTATAGGTTTTTGAAGTATGACCTGATGATTCTCTGGATTTCCTCGTTGTCAGTTGTTATGTCTCCCTTTCATTTCTGATTTTGCTAATTTGGATGCTCTCTCTCTGCCTTTTGGTTCATCTAGATATGGGCTTGTCTATCTTGTTGATTTTCTCAAAGAACCAACTTTTTGTTTCATTGAACCTTTGTATTGTTCTCTTTGTTTCTATTTTATTGATTTCATCTCTCAATTTGATTATTTCCTGTTGTCTATTCCTCCTGGGTGACTTTGCTTCTTCTTGTTCTAGAGCTTTCAGGTGTGCTGTTAAGTCACTAGTGTGAGATTTCTCCAACTTCTTTATGCGGGCATTTATTGCTATGACTTTTCCTCTTAACACTGCTTTCATAGTGTCCCATAAGTTTGGGTATGTAGTATTATTCATTTTCATTGATCTCTAGGAAGTCTTTAATTTCTTTCTTTATTTCTTCATTAACCCATTGGTGATTCAGTTGAGCATTATTCAGTTTCCATGAGATTGTAGGCTTTCTGTAATTTTTGTTGTTGTTGAAATCTAACTTTAAACCATGGTATTCTAATAGAATACAGGAGGTTATTCCAATATTTTTGTATCTGTTGAGATTTGCTTTGTGGCCGTGTATGTGGTTGATTTTAGAGATGGTTCCATGGGGTGCTGAGAAGAAGATATATGTGGGGGTATTGTGTTCCCCAAAATATTGTGTATGCTAATAAACTTATCTGGGGTCAGAGAACAGGACAGCCACAATATTAAACATAGAGGTTAGGCAGTGGTAGCATATGCCTTTAATCTTAGCATTCCAGAGGCAGAAATCCATGTGTTCAAGGATACACCCAAGCATGGTGACCCACGCCTTTAATCCCAGAAAGCACGCCTTCAATCCCAGGGAGTGGTGGTAGAAAGCAGAAAGGTATATAAGGCATGAGGACCAGAAACTAGAGGCATTTGCCCTGGAGAGGCCTTTGGCCTGGAGAGGCCTTTGGCCTGGAGAAGCATGTGGCTGGTTAAGCTTTCAGACTTCTAGCAGCAGTTCAGCTGAGACCCATTCTGGATGAGGGCTCGGGGCATCCAGTCTGAGGAAACAAGACCAGCTGAGGATTCAGCGAGGTGAGATAGCTGTGGCTTATTCTGTCTCTCTGACCTTCCAGTGTTCACCGCAATAACTGGCCTCGGGTTTGATTTTATTAATAAGACTTTTAAGATTTCTGCTACAGATATATTCTTTTTTGTTAGGATGGAATGTTCTGTAGATATCGATTAAGTCCATTTGAGTCATAACATCAGTTAAGTCCTTTATTTCTCTGTTAAGTTTCCATTTGGCAGATCTGTCCAGTGGTGAGAGTGGGGTGTTGAAGTCTCCCACTATTAATGTGTGGGGTTTTATGTGTGATTTCAGCTTTAGTAATGTTTCTTTTACATATGTGGGTGCCCTTGTGTTTGGGGAATAAATGTTCAGAATTGAAACTTCATCTTGGATGGGGCCTGCTTTTGTATCCATTGTTAGCCTGTGTCTTTTTATAGGTGAATTAAGTCCATTGATATTAAGGGATATTAATGACCAGTAATTGTTAGTTCCTGTTATCTTTTGGTGGTAGTATGTGTGTATTTCTCTTCTTTGGGATACTGTTGGGGTATCTATTGCCTGTGTTTTCATGGGTGTTTCTGATTTCCTTAGGTTGAAATCTTCCTTCTAGTGCTTTTTGTAGGGCTTGATTTGTGGATAGGTATTGTTTAAATTTGGTTTTGTCTTGGAATGTCTTGTTCACTCTGTCTATGGTGATTAAAAGTTTCACTGGGTATATTAGTCTAGGCTGGCATCCATGGTCTCTTAGTGTTTGCATTACATATGTCCAGGTCCTTCTGGCTCTCAAAGTCTCCACTGAGAAGTCGGATGTTATTCTGATAGGTTTACCTTTATAAGTCTCTTGGCCTTTTTCCTTTGCTGCTCTTAATATTCTTTCTTTCTTCTGTAGGTTTAGTTGTTTAATTATTATGTGGCGAGGGGATTTTTTTTTGGGGGGGGGTTCTAGTCTGTTTAGTGTTCTATAGGCTTCTTGTATCTTCATAGGTATTTCTTTCTTTAAGTTGGGAAAGTTTTCTTCTATGATCTTGTTGAATATATTTTCTGTGTCTTTGAGTTGGTATTCTTCTCCTTCTTCTATCCCTATTATTCTTAGGTTTGGCTTTTTCATGGTGTCCCAGATTTCCTGGATGTTTTGTGTTATGACAGTTTTGGCTTTGGTATTTCCTTTGACTGAGGACTCTATTTCCTCTATTGTGTTCTCTACACCAGGGATTCTCTCTTCCATCTCTTGAATTCTGTTGGTTATGCTTGCATCTGTGTTTCCTGTTCATTTACTCAGATTTTCTATTTCCAGCATTCTGTCTGTTTGTGTCTTCTTCATTGTTTCTATTTCCCTTTTCAGGTCTTGAACTGTTTCCCTCACATGTTTAATTGCTTTTTCATGGTTTTCTTGGCTTTCTTTAAGGGATTTATTGATTTCTCCCAATTTTTTATTTGTCTTTTCCTCTATTTCTTTATTGATTTCTTCCAATTTTTTGTTTGTCTTTTCCTCAATTTCATTTTTCATTTTCTTTTGAAAGGCCTCTAGCATCTTCATGATGCTATTCTTAAGGTCGCTTTCTTCTGCTTCTTCTACATTGTGATGTTCACGTCTTGTTGTTGGAGTAGGGCTAGGTTCTGGTCATGCCGTATTGCTCTTTATGATGTTGTATGTATTTTTGCCTCAATGTCTGCCCATTTCCTCCTCTAATAGGAATAAGAGATGCCTGTGTCTGAGCAAGGTGCTATTGGTCCACTGTGTGCTTGTTGTGTTTGTGTCTCAGGGGGCCCCTCTGGGTTCCATCTTAGCTCTTGGTCTAATTGGAGCAGGCAGATTCTGTGTCTCAGGGTGCTGCTTGTGGGTCAACCCAAGCTAGCTGATTCCGTGACTCACAGAGCCACTCTTGGTCTTATCATGGCTCTTGGTCCAGACAGAGCTGACAGATTCTGCATTTCAGGAAGCTTCTCTTGGTCCAATGGGAGGTGGTAGATTCTATGTCTCAGAAACTGTTTTACAGAATACTAAAAACTTAGACTAAAGATATCTAAATGATTCTTAATTTTTCTTATAAAGAAAAGATTAGGGCTGGGACATGGATGGCAGTAAAGTACCTAAAGTACAACTATCTCAGGTTCAGATCCCCAAAGCCTACATTAAAAGCTTGACGTGATCATGGCAGTTTCTTGTAGCTCATTGGCCAGTCAGAGTCAACCTGTGAGTACTAGGTTCAGTGAGAAACCATATCTCAAATGATAAGGTAGAAGCCTATAAATTAAGACACCTATCCTTGGTCTTGCTTTGACACATACCTACACACACGTACACACACACACACACACACACACACACACACACACACACACACACTTTTACTCCATTTTCCATGGTGAGCAAGACTTCTGCAGAACTCAGAACTGGAAAAGGCTCAGTGAACAACTAATTTAAATGTTTTAATTTTATGATATAACAGAATGATGTGTCAGATTAAAGAAAGAATTGAATAACATCTTTTCTTCATTGACTTTCAAAATGACAGTTTTAACTGCTTCTGTTTCCTAGTGAAATGTGGTTCTGTCAATAAAGAAATTCCTCATTCATGTTTTGAATGAGACTGACCCTACAATACACAAAACACTATCAAAGTTTGTAAGTGGTTCTGCATGAATAGGAAACATACAATGTTGCCAGGAATCTTTAATGGATTAAAAAATAAAGGACAGGAAAATTAAGTAATTGCATACTATAGGTCAGAAAAAATTTCACTTGATTTTTACTTCAGTTTGGATTACAAAGAATTAAATATACTGTCATTCTAAAGCCTTGATCCAGTGTTTAAAGATATGTGACTTTCAAGGGAAAAATTACCCCAAGAGAGGTAAGGTAACAGTTTACTAGAATCTTTTCTGCCATGTTCAATACCTTCACCTTCTCTTTGCACTTAGTTACCATTTTCATTTAAATGCTTTCCTGTTCCTTTTGAGAAGTCCTTCCCCAAAGCTCATCAACCAAATGAGTTTTGTTCCTAGACTGAGTAGAAAAGATAAAGAAAATGCTTCATGCATTTATTCATTTTCACCCAGATTGTAGTCACTGAATATCTGCACCATGCCAGATGCTAAGCACACCATGGTTAACAAGAAGTGTGCATCTTGTGTGCGTGAACACACAAGATGACACAGTAAAGGAGAAAAGCAGGAGAGAGAGCGCAGAGCCCTAGCTTTACCAAGGGCATGATGTGGCAAGACAGAGAGCGGAAATAGTGGCCAAGGTAATTCCTGGAAGGCTTCTAAGAGAAGGCAAAGCATGCAGAATTGAAGGATAAGGACAAGGTAGAGGAAAGATGTTTCAAATAGAGACACTTAAAATTTTAAAGAAATGAAGCCCTGAAAACACATAGTTGTTCTAGTTTCCTGTCTGTGCTGAGATAAAAAAGCAACTTAGGGAAGAAAGGGTTTGTTTTAGCTTAAAAATTACATACAGCCCAGTCTTGGGGAAAGTCGGGGCAGGGACTCAAGCAGAACTTGAAGCAGAAAGCATGAAGAAATGCTGCTGCTGGTGGGATGGCTTACAGGCTTTTTTTTTGTTTTTTTGAAATTTGTTGAGTTTCAAATCAACTGGGCCTGTCTTCTGCTTTTTGTTGTATGTGTCTATATGGAGCTGTTTTTTTTTTTTTTTTTTGTTTTTTTTTTTTTAATTTAGGGTTGTTTGTCTAATATATTAGAGGAGTGACTCTGTTGTATGCTCTAGAAAGACCTCATTTGTATTTCTGTGGCACTCAAATTCCTTGAATGTTTTCTACATGTGTTCTTAGAGAAACAGAAATGCACAGTTCTACATTGACTAAATATACACATTTATGAAGCTTCTGCTTGCACCATAAATATAAACATCCTTTTAGGTATGACAATGCACAGGATTAGTCTTAGAGCTGTACTGGAAAAGGATTACAATTAGCAAGTAAGGGAATATAGAAACAAGCTAAGGTAAATTAATTAGGGTCATTAATGTAGTCAATATACTATACTTATTGACCTTGAGCTAAAATAAGCCTACATTATGGCTGGAATAGTAAAGTAGATTACCCGTCCTTTCAAGCATATGACCATTTTTGCTGTGTGATTTCTGCTGCTCAGCCTCTATCTGGTCAGTATGTGGGTCATCTTGCTTATTTCCATGGAAGGTTTCAGATCAGATTGCTAAAGCAGAACTATATCAAGATTGCCTTTGTTATGAGCAACAAGCAAAATGGTGTTTTGATAAAAGTGATGACTAGCATTCAATAATTCATTCCATAAATATTTATTAAGCATATGTTATTTTCTAGCACCTGTTTTAGTTGCTAAGACAGTGAAAAAGAGAGATTGTTTCTGTCTCATGAATGTACATTTTATTAAGGAAAACAATAAACGAATAAGAAAAACCATATTTTAGGAGCATGGTATAGTGTTTGAGGAAAATAAGACAGAATGATCTGATATAGAATGACCTGGACTGGTTGGGACATTAGATGGAGTGGTTATAAAGGGATTCAACAATGAAATAGGTTTTGAAGTGAGATAGGTACATCAGATCTGAGCATGCAGAGATTCACACTAGAACTAAATGACTGAACAAAAGTAAACACACTCAGATGAACATGAAATATTCCTATGTTTTAAAGTATATGAGAAGATTAATAAATTAATTATTTTATAAAGTAGTCATGGTCTCATGGAGGAAAGACAAATGGATGAGGCAACATAAGGAAGAGATCATTTATTTTTGTCATGCCTTATAAGTTGATAATAAAGACAAATCTATGTGCTAGGTAATTTAATAGCAGTGATACATAGTCTGGTTTCTCTGGGACAATGTGATCTAGTCCCATTTTTCATTTCATTGTTTATTTTATGAATGATAGTCATAATTTCAAATTTTAAAGTTTCTTGTATATGATTATATTTCCCATGTTGTTCCAAAATGTGGTGCATTAAAAACATCAAAAATGAAAACATAAATACATCTATCTATAATATGAAAGAACAATTTTCCTTGGTTATCACAAAAATATGTTGTTACAAAAATTAAATATAAATAATGAAATGCAAAAAAGAAGAGTGTCAATATGGAAGGAGTAAGAAGTGTTGAAGTTCTGAAATATTAGCAGGCTTAGTTCATTAGCATTTCTGAAGGCCAGTGAGATTGCTGAAACATGATGAGTGGGATGCATTGAGAAGAGGTAACTCATTGGGGTTGGTAAGCCATGGGGCATTTGGAACACATTTGGAAAGCATGAAGAGGATAGTAACTTGCTATGGTTTCTGCATGATTTCTGAATAGCAGAGATCACTGGCATAGTGCAGTGACTATGCTGACCCTAACTGGTCCAGGCATCCCCTTTGCCTGAATCAGAGAACATTTTCCTGCCAATACCAAGCCAAAATTTAGTTCCTTTGTTTAAATTAGTCAAAAGAACTAAAGATTATCTTTACTTGTCTCAGTGAATTCCCAAATATGTTTTTTTTTAACTTTGATTATTCTCACCATCAAAAAGCTCCAAAATGTCAGTTTTACAATTAGTACCTTGAAGGGAAGAAACTGTTAACAACAGGCACAAGAAAATGTAAGAAATATGGGAGATTTACTGGCAGTGTACAGTTAGTTCTGATGGGTCTGTTACTCTATGGTTTATTTGAAAAACTCAACACCCAACAGGAATCTTCTCTAGAGGTCACTGCGACTGGACACTATAGGAGACATGCTGTTTCCCAAGGATCCTCCTTCAGTAGGTCTGCAGTTAAGATCCCTTAGACTTCCTTAAGGGCTATTAAGGGTGAGCAGGGAAGCATGCCTTGTAAATTTGTTATTATACCAAGGATTTCCTGTCAGATAAGCAGCTGCTTTATATGAAATCATAGGCAGCCATGTGATGGTCCACTTTAGCACTCTATTTCTCTGCCTAATTGTTGTTCCTACTCAGTAGCTTCCCCAGTACTTAATGATGCACAGTAGCAAACTAGCCTTAATCTACATATTTAGGACTATTCCCTGACTTCAGCATGAGAAAAAAAGTCTTTGGTGCTTAGGAGAATGTTTTCAAGGGAAGTCGGAAGTTTGGATCAGACAAGAGAAGAGTCACCAATTAAGAGATCTCATTTTTACTCCGCCCTCTCCAACTCCTCCCATGCCTCCTCCCTCTCACATTCATAACATCTTCATTAATGGGTATCCCTCCATCCCACTTCCACACACATAACACTTTAGTCTATTTAGAGTAGTTCATTTGCGCATGTGTTTAGGGCTGACCCTTCATATTAGATAACCTATCAGGAATCTCATCCTTGAGCTGATTTTCCTTCCCTCAGCAACTACTAATTGCCTGTAGCTCTTCATCTAAGAGTGCGGCCTTGTGAAATTTCACCCATCCACAACGACATGTCAACTGGCAGTGTTATTATGCAAGCCTTGTTTAGGCAACATTACTGTTAAGATTTCGCTGGTGTGACAACCCAATCATGTCTAAAAGACACAGTCTTGCAGCAGACATCCTGGGCCCCCTTCCTTTACAATTTTTCCCCTCCCTCTTCCTTAGTTGTCCTTGAGCCTCAGGTGTAGGGGTAGAATTACAGATGTAGCAATCGGAGCTCAACATCCCATTGTCAGATTTCTCTGCATTTTCACCAGTTTTGGATCTCTGTAATAGTTTTCATTTGCTGCAATCTGTTATCAAACGGGTAAGTATTTAGAATGCAGTAAACGATTATGTGGGTTTAGCAAAATGGCAGTAGTAGGTTCTCTGCTGGTGTCTATAACCTTACCAGTCACCTAGTTGACTATAGTTACACTATCAAGCATAAAAACCATCTTACTGAGCAAGCCTTACATCTAAGTAAACATGTTGGTTACCCCTGAGATGAAAGTAGCACTATTGCAGTATTGGAAATATCTTTCTGAGTAGGTCATTGGTAAGTTACTTTGTATCTTCTTTCTCTTTCCCAACAATTGACAAATGGGACCTCCTGACAGAAAAGCTTCTCTGTGGCTAAGGAAACAAGCAAGCAAGGGAAAAGAAAGCCCCAGTGAAGAGGGCGGGGGGGGGGGGATATATATATATCCAATAGTGGAGTAATATCTGTATTATATAGGGAAATCAATAAAAAATTACTCAAGAAAAAAATGAACTAATAAAAATTTATCTAAGTTCTTAAATCATGTGTTGACACAATTCTCACCAGACACCAAATCTGCTGTAGCCTTCATCTTGGACACACAGGGCCTGTAAGATGGGCAGAAAAATGGGTTCATTGTTTATATATCACCCCATTGTCTTAAAGCCTCAACACAGATCTCTCCCCAAGGGAAAATGCACAGAATGCTAATGCCATAAAAAAGATTCTTTCTCTTAAAAAACTTGTCTTCCAGAAGTTTTGCATTTACAGCATACTGTGCAGACAAGGTCTGAGCATTATGTCTTACTGGTTTCATTGGCTGTTTTTGTCTGACTCAGACAAAACCTATATTCTGCATAACCATATGCAGTCTATTTTCATGGAAACTATACTGGGAATTTCCACAAGAAAAGAAATACAGGTAGCAAATCATTTGCACAGATGTAATTCATATGCCATCAAATTACATGTCACGGATGCGTACTGGCCCTGTAGGTTGTGAAAACAACCATTTATCAGAAGCAGGAAAGGGTCTATGTAGAAGCAAGAAGGTAGGTTAGGAGGGCTGCATCTGGATTCAAGAGGATAAATTGGCCTAATTAAATTTACCTTGTAGTTCCTTCCTTAGATGACTATCTTTTCTTTTTTGCTTTATCACCTCTGAAAGGATATTTGACATTTATCTAAGCTTTAGATGTGCCCTGGGGGCAAAACCAAGGAACCTTATGCTGGAAAAGTTATATTGAAAACAGCATTTTAGAGGCGTCTGGAGCATTAACTTTACTGCAGAGTTATACAATCTAGTAAAAATACTAACATGAAATGGTTCTAAGCAAAGCATTTTTTTCCTCAGGCCTTTGAATTTTCTGACTAGGCACTTAATGGTTAGATTTTATTATTGCTTTAACTCTGACAGAAAACTGCATGAAATTTAGAATCTGAGAGAGAAATATCTATGTAAGTAATATCTGACTAGGTACAAACTTTAAATAGACACAACACTAATATGATCACAGTGTTTGAAATGTATGGTTTTCCTCCAGAGTCATATGTTGATATCTTAATCCCAAAGTGAAAATTAAGTGTTGGGAGGTCATGAAGGTAGGACACTCATGTCTGAGTTTATGACTCTCATAAACGAGACTCCAGACAAAGCATTTACACTGTCCACTATTATACATGAGTACTAAGAAGTTTTAAATTTTTTGTTCACGTCATTAGAACAAACTTTATAGATATTCCTTTAAAATATCAGTTGATTTTCCTTATTAAGAAAAATTGAAAATAAATTGGTGGTCATTTTGTCTCTTACTTAATAATGAAGGATTATATAATTTCTATTCAGTGTATAAAATAAGAGGACAATAAAATAGAAAAATTTTATGATTACAACTAAGGTAAAAAATGTAATTATTATTTGAGCTTCAACTACTGCATTGTCTCAATACTCTGTTTTAATACCAAATTCACATAATAGAATTTGTTCTCAGATTGAAGCTTTTGCCATAATTTGCAATAATCAATGAATTTAAATTCAAGTCTTATTGTAATATTCAATGTCATGTTTATGAAAGTACATACACACAGGCAGAGCCCTTAAGACAAATACTTTATTACCATCAAGCGATTACTGCATACAATTCAATTTGATCAATTCTTTCCCAATCCAACTTTCATTCACACCTTAAAATATCTTTATTATACAAAATACAGAACAGTTGAGAGCACATAGTTTTAGGGCAGCATGGAATTGAAGGATGTGGTTGATCATAGCCGAGGATATAGCTGAAGAATGGAATTATGACATTTGCTTTTTAGAACTGAATCTTGGAATCATAATTCCTTGTTGATTTGACCTATTGCCCATGCTGTTGGGAAGGTCAGTTTCAAAGACTTCCCTGGGGGCATTTTGGGTGGTGGAGGTATACACAGAAAAATACACACACATCTCACATACAACACATCATGCTTCATGTGTATCTTTATATACAGCTATAGATATATGGCAATATGTGCAGAGAAGATTTGAGAGATTTCCTTGCTCAGTAATGGAGGAGACAAGTACCATGATCTGCCCTCAGCACACTAAAGGCCCAGTGAAGCTAATGGTATAATTTTTGTTGAAACTCAATCTCTAAGAATCAGGGACACCAATGGTGTAGCCCCAACCTTTAAGTCAGAGAACCAAAGGTACTATTGTCTGAAATACAAGATGGATGTCCTTTATGTCCTATTTAAATGCACAATGGTTTATATGATGCCCAATGTATTGGTGATTATGACCATTTATACTCACTGTTAACCTTTCTGTAAACACTCTCATATACATAGAGAAATAATAGTTTCCCAGCTATCTGGAAATATGATCCTTTTACTCACGGTTAAGTTTTCTGGAAACACTCTCAGATACATACAGAAGATGCTTTCCCAGCTATATGGAAACACCTTAGCCCAGTCAATTTGATAAAATCTTAATCATCATGTAAAGTTTTCTTTCCTTTTATTGCTCAGTTGTGATAACCTTTATTTTTGCATGCTTCAGTAAACCTTGTGGCTACATTACA